>PVJD01008707.1:0-69815 GCA_004026545.1 Mormoops blainvillei
TGTGTGTGTGTGTGTGTGTGTGTGTAGAAAATGTTGATTTGTAATACTCATTTTCTGGATAATTGTTTTCTTTGATCTTGCATTGTTGCAAACCAGTCCCTGGAAAGCTAACACTGTATCTTTTTCTTCTTTTAAAGTAGCCTGGTGTAAGTAAGGAAACATGATTTCAGATTCTTACCCAAAGCTTATGCAAACCACTTTGGTTTAGAAAATTGGTCTGTAAATCTTACAGGGTCTAGGATTTTCTTGGGCACTTACATGGTTTCAAGTGGATCAGAAATATCGATGTGGCCTGTCCTTAGAATTACAGCATTACCTTCAAACCAGCCTATAATTTCAAATACTGGGCAAGTGTTATGACATGGAAAGGAGAAGTCCTTGGTTGTTTCGAACTCTAAAAAGAACTTCTGTTTCATTTCCACGTTAGCTTAAAGGCTAGTCTTCTCTGATGGTAAAGCTTAGCATGTCCTCTGGGACTCACCTAACTTTGATAGAAACAGTTTGCCTACTCCCAAAGGGCCACAGGTAAAGACATCCAGGTTGGGGTAATGTTACACCTGCCTTGTCTGGTGAAGTCGAGCTGCATGTGACACTGTGTGGGGCAGCCAGTTACAGAGAAGGTAACAATGTTGCACAAGATGCTGATGTGTACGACTTGTCGGAGTAAACGATGATGACTGTGACCATTTATTGTATGCCAACTGCATGCTGGGCTCTGCACAGACACTGTATCATCTGATTCCTTCAGTATCCTTGCAAGATAGGCACCATCATTTTCATTTCCCAGTAGAGAAAACCACAGCTTGGAGAAGACAGATCTTCAACTTTTTGCCAGAATAACAACAGAACCACCTGTCAATACAGCTGGCTTTAATAGTGGCAAAAAGCTAATTGGATTAGTCTCCCCCTTCAACCTCACCCACCCATTTAGCTTCTTTGTCCTACTCCCTGCCTCCCAACCCTGCTTTTCCCCTTTGGGGATCCAGGAAAGGTGTGAGGGGAGGAGGCAGGCGGAGCAGAAAGAAGAAGGTGATGTTAGCAGTTCAAGTTAGGGAAAGGACTGTGCAGACTAAGGAAGTGGAGGTGAGTGGAATAAAATTGCCCTGTCTTGATGCTCTGGGTCCTGACATATGAGCAGTTTTGTTTTTTGTTTTTCCTCTGAAGGAGACACGAGTGATGCAGATAAATTCTTCTTTGGAATAATGTAGAGGGTGGGGCTGAAGAGAGGCTCCTTAGGATGAAGTCTCTTGGGCATCATTGCCTGCACAAGAACCTTCCATTGTTGGGGATAGCTCTCCTATCTTTGAAAGACAGACCAGGGGTTGCCATGTTATTAACATTCAGAACTCAGGTTTTGTTTTTTTTGTTTTTTTAGTACAGGGAGTCAGTTTCCTTTCCTCTGTTAGACCTAAACTCTGCCCTGGGGGGAAGGATGTCGCTGCCAGAGGCTTCACAAAGTTGTGGGCTGAGGCACCACCAGCACTGGTTCTGGCAAGTTGAGTCTCCCTTCTGGAATCCTCCATAGAGGCTCTGGGTTTGCAAGGCAGCCGTCTCTGTTCTTTGAAACTGGGGTTATTTGCAAAGCAAAGGCAGCACCATCACATCTTGCTGATGCTTCTAGCAAACATCAGTAGCAAATGATCCTCTTAAGCAAGTGCAAGTGGCTGGAGGCAATGCTGGGGGCTAAAAATACCCAATGGACTAAAACCAAAACAACTGCTCCACCTCAATGCCACCGCATAAGAGGACCTCTTCAGAATACTGATGCGGGGAAGGTGCCTCCGAACCAGCAGGCTGATGGAGCGGCAGAAGGGGCTTCTTTCCTTATGAGCAAACTGCTCACATCCCGGGGCACCAAGTCAGCGACTTCAGCAACTCTGCTTTGTCTGCCTGGGTAGAGAGCGGCTCATCCACTGAGGCCTCACTGAGTGAGGCCTGGGCCAGAGCTGCAAAGGGAAACGCCTTCTGCACACTCTGGCACTTTGATTTCAACACGCATTATTCCTGTGAGCCTGTGCGCCATTTCCCATCCCTTTCAATAGATGGCAGAAGTCCCTGCTTCAGTTTATGTTTTGATTTTGGAAAAGAAAATCCTTGCATGTTTTTCACATAACCCTTGCTCAGTCCTAACTTTCGTGTCAGCAGTTTATTCTAAATTACAGGAATTCCCTTTCCCTGTGGAAGCCAGGGACAGGGCTTTTTGTATGGAAAGGATGTGAGGAAATGTTGACAGCTAGTGGCCCTTCTGTTACTAGGTTATTAGTAACATGAGGTTACTAGTGTAATCGGAACACATTGGAGTGGGATTACACGAGGATTCAAGTTTCTTAACCATGAAGCTATTTTTCTGGGGGCTGGAGGTGTTTTCGGAATACTGTTGGCGTGGTCCACAAGGTTTGGTATTTGTGTTTTTCTGGAACCCCATCTCCTTTCTCTTTACTGGAGTCCTTAGGGTCCTGTTTGCTTCCCAGGCTATCTGATTTCCAGCGTGTGTTGTCGCCTCTCCCCAGGGCTGGCTCTCCCTGAACACAGCTGCATCCCAGCTCTGCCCTGGACTCAGGGACTAGCTAGTCCCATTTCCAGGTAGGAGAGACTTAAGAAGTTTCAGGCTTCAGCATCAAGTGGCCTTTGGTGCTAGTATAGCCTTGACCTCATGCCCCACTTCTGATGACTGAAGTTGTGTGCTAGTCCTGAGCCACCTCACTCTGTGCCTTAGGTCTAAAAATTGAGCTTCTGTCTGGTACTTGAGACCTAATTGTTATTGTTTTCTCATTGGACAGTATAGTTTTTGTGTTATTTTCCTGTTAAACATTCTGATTTAACAGCTTCCATTTATTTTGGTTTCTCCAGGATGGGAGTTCGTCTCTGAATAGTTTCCTCCTGTTCTCTCTCCCTGAATACCTTCCATCTGCTGACAGACATCTCTAATGCTACCTTCCTATCAGGGCTGCTGGGTTTCTCACCTGTCCCTCATATCTCCTGATTTGCTGCCTTTGTAGGTAACATGCCATCTCTTTTTGGACTCTGACTCTGAACGGCCATTCATCTACCCATCCACTGACCCATCCATCCACTCACATATCCATCCATCCATCCATCCATCCATCCATCCATCCATCCATCCATCCATCCATCCATCCAGAGTTACTGAGTACCTACCATGCCTGTATGCCAGGCATCATCTTCTGTGACTGCGCTCTTTAGAGACCATGTTGCAGCTGGCAGGTCGTGTTTCCTTCCAGCACTTACAACTAGATCTATGATTCAGCCCCGCCGAGCGGGCCCAGGCGCGAGCGCTCTCCCGCCTCCCCCCGCGCCCTCGGGGCCCGCCCCTTCTGGCGGCGCCAGTTGTGCTTTATTTGGCTTTCTCGTTTCCTACACATGACGGAACATCCGGTTCGGTGTTTTTCATTCTTTCTTTTATGATTCTGATCACTATTATGAAAATTTTAGTTTAACATTTCAAATTCAATTATTATTAATTTCGTGGTGTTCCTTGGACTTCGTTTATGAAGACTCGGGATCTGGTCAGTGTAAATGTGATTCTGTTGTTCCAGGTATATTCAAATTCCTTCTAAGTTGATCCGTTAGTTCATACTAATTCCGCTCCCACTTTTGTCTTGATAAATTTTAATGTTGTGTTCTTCTGGGAAATTTTATACCATTTTGTAAAAAACCTCTCATATTTGCAAGACACTTATGAATAGAAAAAACAAGGTGGCAAAGAATAAACATCTTGCCAACTTAGGCAACCTAAGAGAGTGACAAGGCTACAGGGAAAGACTTTTGGTACTCCCTCTTTAGATTACTCAATAGGTGATCATTGTTCTGATTTGCAAATAATTGTTTAAAATCGTGTCCTTTGAAGTGGTAGATTTGTGCTGCAAAACAGCAAAATAGTAGAAAAGAGTTAAACAATTAGGAAGACATAATAAAATTATTTGGTTTAAAGGAGTATGAAAAGACATTAAATAATCTGAAAATATGGTAAAGGAATTTTTTTACTTAAAAAGTAGTGGCATGTATAATAAGTTAATCCAAAAGCAAGTGCTAAATGCAAACTAAGTGCCCAACTCAGTGAACTGGTAGAATACATAAACATCCCAGGGATAGAGGAGCGGTCCTTTTTGAGGATGATTTCTGGAATATGGGTCCTGCTCTCTGGAAGGTCAAGGTCCCGGGATTTGGATGGTGACATTTAAAGACAAGCAGATACCACTGGAATCTGGACACTTTCATTTAAGCTCCCAGACAGTGTGTTCTGAAGGAGCACTTGAATAGTTCCTCTGGGCAAAGTTCTTAGATGTGGTGGCTGAAAGCCAGTCCTATTATCTCCACAGTCCTCCTCCTCTAAACTTTATAACAATTCACTTGATTCCCAAGTGAAATATTTCTCTCCTGTCAGAGTCTTTGATCTGGTATGTCAGTGTCACATCAGATTGTGTCACCTGCTCTCTTCCCTCCTTGCTATATCATCTTACTCTGTTTCTTCTGAACTGCGTGTCCCTTCACATTTGGATGATTATTTGAAAACGCTACCTCGACATTTTCCCTGTTGTATCATGTGTCTGGTACTCTCACTCTCTGGTGGAATGAGAATACACAGTTTAAAGAAACCCAAACATTTTAGTTAACAAGATAGGCTGGACACCTTGCTATGTGTGCCATGCCCTGGAGTACATCTGAAGAGACATCCTGAAACCAAAAAAGCCCTTCTTTAAAAGCATTGCATATAATTCATTTAAAGTATTAAATTTAAAGCTTAGAAAACTCTAAATCTGTACAGACTCTGATTGATTTCTTTTTTTCTGCTTTTTTTTTTTTTGCAAATTGTTAAGATCTACATGCAAAGTTATATAGGTCTCTCTGCTATTTATTACAGCATGGTACATATAATTTATTATGAAATAGTAGTTTAGTATGTTATATGCTACTTAAGCATGATCACAATCACTTGGACCTTCATCAAATGTATAATTATTGTAGTCCTGACTGATTAAGCATATACTATATAAAACAGTGGTTTTCAAATGGGTACATCTCTGAATTACCTAGGGAGCTTTTAAAAATCCCATTTCTCAGTCCACACCCCCAGACCAATTAAACAAGAATCTCAGGGAGTGAGACCCAGTCATCAGTATTTTCTAAAGTTCCTTGGCGGCAAGGTGTACTCAGTTTTGAGAACCAGTGACATAAAGCCTTGCTTGCTGCTCAAGTTGTTTTGCATACCAGCAGCATCGGTATCTCCTGGGAGCTTTCTGGAATCCTCAAGCCCCAGCCTGGACACACTGAATCAGAATCTGCATTTTCTCAAGATCCCAAGGTGCTTCCATATGTGCTTTAAAATTTGGAAAGCACTGATGGACATGGCAGGGCACTCTGCTAAGCATCTCAAGGCCATTCATTCACAATGTATTACCCTTCTACGGGGTACCGGGTACCTCACGAGGCTTAAGTTCATCACTGTCTGGCAAAGTGGTATTTGTGCATTATTTTTTGAGGAAATTGAGGTTCGGGCAGGCTGAATATCTCAAAAGAGGGTCAGCTGGGATTCGTATCCTGGCCTGTTACTCTTAAACACAGTTTTTCCCACAACAGCAAGCTGTTTCTAAGTAGAGTTCTGCAGTAAACCAAACAAACAATTCTTCCTGTATCTTTACCCTATTAATAACATCTTTAATCTGCTTAGCAAGAAAAGAATTAAAGGTAAGATTGCCTGGTGAAACATGTCATTCCTGGCAGAGAAACATAGTTAAGGCGATGAGTTGTTAGTCGCCAATGCAGAAGGCAGGAGGCACGACAAAAATATTCCCCTTGCCTTATGAGTGAGTCTCAGGGGACACACCGAATATTCATTTTAAAGAGGAAATGTCCTCAGTTAGTTGTGTGGAGGCTCTAGTGTGCCTGAGTTCAGGAACTGGTTTGGAAGAACCAAAATTGCCTGTGGGGGAGCTTCCTGTAATTCAACATACAACCTTGTCATCTCACTCAGCTGTTTGCCTCAAGGGCATCATTCTGGGACTACTTGTTCAAAGATATTGTGTGAGCAATTCACGAGGACTCTAGTAGCTGGAGTGTGAGGGATATTTGCTGTGACTGGAAATGTGCTCAGTGATGTATATTGTAGTACTGATACTATTTTAACTAAATAATAATAATGATCTGCCACTGTAGTTCTTTTTCACAAATCTAACTACTGGCTCTCTTGTGTCAGTTTCCTTCCCAAATTAGAGATGGCTTTAGTGAAAGGTTTCTAAGATAAATTAGATGTAATAAAAGGGAATAGGTACAATAAACCTAGCTATTCGTTTAATTATATTTTTTCCTGTCATTAAAAACCATAAGCATGCAACAGTTTTCAAAATTATTGTTGAACATTTCAATCTATGGCTACTTCCAAATGTATTTCACCATCATCATACCTAGGCCACCTCACTTTCTTTCAATTTTACATGAGCATTTTTCTCCATAAATCTTTGTTCATAATTTATGTAATTTCCTTAGGATATTTTTCCTAAGTGAAGATAGTGAGTTAGAGAGTATGAACATTAAAACCGGAAAGGGAGTATATTCATTTACAATGACAAAGATAATTATCAAAAAGGCCACTCACCAACACATTCTCTCCTTGTCATTGAACAGTACAGATGTTTTGCCCTAACTGGTTTGGCTCAGTGGGATGGGTGTTGTCCCCGCTGATTGAGAGGGGATGATTCCCTCCTCGATTGCTGGTTCAATTCACGATCACGGCACATGCCTGGATTGTGGGCCAGGTCCTTGGTTGGGGACATGCGAGAGGCAGCCAATTGATGTTTCTCTTGCACATCAATGTTTCTCTCCCTCTCTTTCTCCCTCCCTTCTCCTCTCTCTAAAAACCAATCAATCAATCGATCGTAATAAATAGTACAGTTATTCTGAAGGTCCATGATACATATTGTATATTTGCTTTCCAGAAAGTTCATACAAGTGCACATTTGCACCAAGGAGATGGTGTTTGAATACCAGCTGTCCCTGCGGGGCTTGTGACAGATGGAGGCTGGTGTAGTAGGATATCAATCTGAACAGGAGCTGAGCTGCTACCACAGGAAGCTAACCCTAGCTCTGCCACTTTCAAGCGCTGTGATGCTGGTGATCATCGGTGATCACTGTTTTCTGCAAAAAAATTCCAGTTATTTAGCAAAAACAAGAATTCCAAGAGGATGGACCAGGCCACAGGCACAACCAGATCTATTGGACCAATTGCTGTCACTGGGACATTGTCTCCTTTCTCAGACCTTCTTTTGTTTCTTTGGGTTCATTTTCAGGTGGAATTTTTCCGCTTTGTGGCAAAATATATGCTTGGGTAGCTTGAAACTTAGATATTCCTCATAAATAATAGTCTAGGGTAAAAGATATGAAGTCGTCTTCCTTTATATCCAGGCCAGTTTCTGAAAATGATTCCAATTATTTATGTCACATATCCATCCTTGGACCAAGCCCTGTGTCCTGGGGATGTGTATTTTGATTGGCAGCCAGGATCACGTGCCCATTTCTCTGTGTGAAAGTCCACCAGAACAAAGAAGGGAAGCTGCTCAAAGAAAAAGTTTCAGGACGGGACTTCAGGCCAAGACTTCAGGCCAAGATGGAGGCGTAGGTAGATACACTTTTTCTCCTTGCACAAACAAAAGAAGGACAACAACAGATATAAAAACAAAAAATACCCAGAACTGCCAAAAAATTGAACTGTATGGAAGTCCAACAACCAAGGAGTTGAAAGAAGAAACATTCATCCAGACAGGTAGGAAGGGTGGAGACGGGCAGCTGGGGTAGAGAGGATGCGTGACAAGGCTGCAGCTGGTAGACAAGGGTGGGCAAGGCAGTGGCTGGAGGATGGGGTGGTCCCACATTCGTGTGTTTGCATGTGGATAAACCAGGAGGAACAACTGGGGAGTGAGAGAGACTGTAGAACCCAGGGTTCCGACATGGGAAACAAAGCCTCAAAACCTCTACCAGTAAAAACCTGTGGGGTTGTGGCAGTGGGAGAAACTGTCAGTCTCACAGGAGAGTCCCTTTGAGAGACCCACAGGGACATAGAACGTACTCCTACCCACCCACCTGGGAATCAGCATCAGAAGGCCCCAATTTGCTTGTCGGTGGCAGGGGAAGTGACTAAGAGCTAGCCAAGGGCCAAGCAAGCAGCACTGTTCCTTTTCAGGCCCCCCCCCTCCACAGCACTGCAAGGCGGTAAGGTGGGCTGCCCCACCCTGGCAAATACCTAAGGCTCTGCCCCTCACAGTGTAACAGGTGCACCAGAGACCAAAAAAAAAAAAAAAAAAAAAAAAAAAAAAAAAAATATATATATATATATATATATATATATATATATGGCCCAAATGAAAGAACAGATCAAAGCTCCAAAAATAGAACTAAGTGATGGAGAGATAGCCAACCTATCAGATGCACAGTTCAAAACACTGGTAATCTGGATGTTCACAGAACTGGAATATGGTCGCGAAATGGAGGAAAAAGTGAAGGCTGTGCAAACTGATATAAAGAAAAATAGGGAACCAACAAAGAAGGGAAGGAAAGTGGACTCAAATCAACAATTGGGAGCAGAAAGAAGAAATAAACATTCAACCACAACAGAATGAAGAAACAAGAAATCAAAAAAATGAGGAGAGGCTGAGGAACCTGTGGGACAACTTTAAATGCTCCAGTATCTGAAACATAGGAGTGCCAGGAGGAGAAGAGGAACATCAAGAAATTGAAAAATTATTTGAAAAAATAATGAAGGAAAACTTCCCCAATCTGGCAATGAAAGTAGACTTCCAGGAAGTCCAGGAAACTCAGAGAGTCCCAAAGCAGTTGGACCCAAGGAAGCACAAACCAAGGCACGTCATAATTACATTACCCAAGATTAAAGATAAGGAGAGACTCTTAAAAGCAGCAAGAGAAAAGGAGACAGTTACCTACAAAGGAGTTCCCCTAAGACCATCAGCTGTTTTCTCAAAAGAAACCTTCCAGGCAAGAAGGGGCTGGAAAGAAGTCTCCAAAGTCATGAAGGACAAGGGCCTGCATCCTGCATCCATTACTCTATCTGGCAAAGCTGTCCTTTAGAATGGAAGGGCAGATAAGTGCTTCCCAGATAAAGCAAAGTTAAAGGAGTTCATCATCACCAAACCCTTATTAAATGAAATGTTAAAGGGACTGATCTAAGAAAAAGAAGATGATCAAAAATATGAACAGTAAAATGACAACAAACTCACAACTATCAACAACTGAGCCTAAAAGAACAAAAACCAAAACCAACTAAGCAAACAACTAGAACAGGAACAGAATCACAGAAATGGAGATCACGTGGAGGGTTATCAGTGGGGAGAGGGTTGGGGGGAGAATGGGGGAAAAGGTACAGGGAATAAGAAGCATGAATGGTAGGTACAAAATAGACAGGGGGTGGTTAAGAATAGCAGAGAAAGTGGAGAAGCCAAAGAACTTATATGTACGACACAAGGACATGAACTAAGTGGGGGAATGCTGGTGGGAAGGGGGTTGCAGGGCAGAGGGGGATAAAGGGGAGATGAAAAATGGGACAACTGTAATAGCATAATCAATAAAATATATTAAAAAAAGGAAAAAGTTTGAGGACAGGCCAAAAAGTAAATGTAGAACCCAAAAATTATTCATTATATGATTCTCTGGGCTCCGGTTTCTTCAATAATATAATTAAGGAGTTGAATAAGATAATCTCTAATTGTTTGGAAAACTTTATTAACTTGCCTGACTCTCAAGGTAACATATGTTGGTATAAAAGCTAAAGCAATACAAATTTAATCAATCATTTATTTATTTATTTATTTAGGGCTAGCATGTAGTAAAGTTTATTTAGCACCCATTTTTCAGAAGGACCTTTCACAAGTCCCAAGTTTCACAAGTTTGTGAATAGTTGATTCGTTTCAATCAACTATTCACAAATGTATATGTAAAAGAGGAAAATCACCTAATCTCCAACTTGGTATGTGTTTTCTAGGTCCCCCCCTTCCCCATGCATTACCAATGTTATTTTACAAAATTTTACCTACTGTTGGGCTGCTAGAATAAAATACCATCGAATGGCTGGCTTATAAACAGCAGAAATTTATTGCTCACAGTTCTGGAGGTTGGAAGTCTGAGCCTGGGGTGCCAGCATGGCCAGGTGGGGGCCCCCTTTCAGATTGCACACTCTCATTGCATCCTCACCGGAGGGAAGCAGTTGGGAGTTATTGCAACCTGTTTTATGAGAACATGAATTGCTTTCATAAGGGCTCCACCTTCATGACCTAGTCACCTCCTAAACATTCTCCCTCCTAATACCATCCCATTGGAGGTTAGAGTTTCAACATATGAATTTGGGGGAAAAAACAAACATTTAGTCTACAACAAATAGCATGTACATTTATTTCATTTTTATTTTAGATTTAATCTTTATTGTATTTTTTCCATTACCTTTTAGTTCCTTTATACCCTCCTCTCCCCAGCAATCACCACACTTGTTCATGTCCATGAGTCCTTTTGCCTTTTTGCTCAATCCCTCCATATATACATATATGATGACTCACCAGAAGGTTGTGCGAATTTATATTCTCACAGTGATTAAGAGAACTTGCTTCCCTATACCTTCATCAGCATGAAGCAGGGTCTGTTTTCTTAATCTTTGCCAATCCAACAGATAAAGTACATTTGGCCAATTATAATTGACTAAATTCTTCAATTTATTTTTAAGGCTTGTCATTAAGGTGTTCTTAACTTATATAGTCAATGATCATTTTTATAATTTCATGTAAATAGGGTCAATATGGTAAAATTTTATGGATTTTGAAGGGCTGCACATGAATCACATAGAACAGTACATGACTGTAGCTGAAAGCTCTGCACATTAATTTATTCATCAACAATTTACTGAGCGCCTACTATGTGTAAGACACTATGATTGGTAGTGATTATCTAGAAGTAAATAAGATAGATGCGATTCCTGTCTTCTTCCTTAAGGAAAGACAATGAACATTGCATAATTGATTACTAAAAGGAAAATAGGATGTGTTGGGGATTTAAAATAAGGGGACCAGACTTTATCTGGAGAATTAATTCAGGTTTTCTGAGAAAGTGGCATTTCTATTGAAATCCAAAGGATGAGTTGGCTATAAGAGTGAGGGCAGAGAAACTTCCAGGCAGAGGGTGGCTGGTGGGAAACACAGGAAGGGCTGGAGTTGAGAGGAGCATGGTCCCTTTAAAGAAATCCAAATTGGCTGGAACAAAGGAGAGTGATGCTGATCAGGTGGGCAGGGCCAGGCCAGGTGGTCCTTGTGGACCATGGCAGAGATTTGGGGTCTTTTTCTAAGGAAAATGGAGAACCCCCTTCAGGTTTTAAGCAGTGGAGTGACAAGACTGTATGTGCATTTAAAAAGGTCACCCGAGCTGGAGTGTGGATAATGGATTGGAGATGAGTAAGATGAGAGAGTGTAGACTTCATCAGGAGGCTGTTGCAGTGGTCCCGGCAACTTAGGGAGCAGGTGAGGCCCACAGAGGTAGAGAAATGAGGAGAGATACAGGAGATGCGTGGAAGAGGGGATCAATAGGACTTGGGGGCGGGAGAGGAGTTGAGGGCGCGTTTGATAAAAGGCTCACCTAGATGACATTCGGATTCCTTTGCATCTCTGAGGTGATGACATTCCATGAGTCTTGGGCGTAACAGGGTCACATAAATTTGAATTTTTTTTCTGTTAGGAAATATACTTGGTTCTAGGGAGGAAAAGAAAACCCTCAAACACAGCACGATTCCTCAAAGCTGAGATAAAAATAAGCACAACAACGGTAATAATAAAGCTTGCATATTACTTTGTCAACATTTGAAGTTTATTTATTTAGAAACAGCTTTATGAATATATAAATGACATTCAGTAAACTACATATATTTAAAGACTACAACTTGATACATTTTGACATATGTATACAACCATGACACCATCACCACAATCAAGGGGGCGAATGTATTCATCACCCCCAAACATGTCCTTGTGCCCCTGGGTAGTCCTGCTCTGCCACTCCATCCCCAGGCAACCACTGATCTACATTTTGTTACTATTGATTAGTTTGCATTTTTAGAGTTAAATGGAACCATAAAACCTTGCACTTTTTTGGGGGGGTGGGGGTAGAGGGAGGTCTGGCTTCTTTCACTCATGAAGCGCTTTTACATACATTTGTTGTATCTAATTATTATGGCAATAACCCCATTGTCAAAAAACTGATATTCAAAGAGGCTAAATTCCAAGTCACCCAGCTAAATAGTGTAAGTAATAGTCTCAGAGCCCATGTTTTTCCCATTGCCACACACATCCTGTCCAGGTCACTCCCCACTATATCAACAGTCTTGGAGATGCTTCATCTCTACGGTATGAGTCTAAGAAGAGTGGTCTATCCATGTGTTATGGGTTTGGAAGTTGGAATCATGAGTATTTGAAGAGGAGCCCCTTACTTTCCATGACAGTATACCTGTAAAGAATGTTAGTAGTAGAGCAAACAGACACGAGTGGTCTGACGTTTTGTAGGATCTTCCATTGTGACGGCCCCCGGAGGCCTGGGCTGGTGGAGACAGAGGGATCAGAAGAGAGTGCAGAGATTATGCCCGGGACTCAGGGCAGGCCTGGGATTAGCAGAAGGTGGGAGGAGAGCACGGGCTGCCCAGCTATGCCTCAGCCAGGGCAGCCCTGTTCTCACCTATTTCATATATTGTGATTCTGGTAAGATTTCTTTTGACAGAATAACTTTGTCCTTAAAAAGATTTCAAAACCACTGATCTAGTTTAATATTCCTCTTACAGATGAGGACACCGAGACTTTGATAAGGTTGCCAGATAAAGGACAGGATATCTAATCAAATTTGAATTTCAAATAATCCCAAAAAAATTTTTTAGCATGTCTCGAATATGGTATGGGAGAGAACTTATCTTAACCATTATTAATTTTTCCTGAGTCTGACAACACTAAGCCTATAGAGATAACTGCTCTGCCCAAGAGAAGGTCAGGGCTCATGGGGCACGGGAAGGGGAGTGTGTGGCTGATTCAGATAAACAGTCTCTTGTCCAGAAATGGAGCTTGGAAGGACTCTACTACATGAAAGTACAGATCATCCCATGCTGGAGGCCTAAAAGTTGTTTTCAGTAGAGCCATTTATTTAAGGGTTGGAGTGAGAGATGCTATTGGAGGCAGGCCAGGGTGAGGGCGGGTCCCGCCGGCATCCACCATGGCTGTCTCGTCCCTGAATATCTTCCTGTCTTCCCTTCCCAGCTGTGCCCTGGGATCTGGGGCCTGACCGGCCCGTTGACACTTGGGGTGATGCGTCCCACGATGACTCCTGCACGGGTGCCTGGTGAAGGGGACGTACTGAACCCTTGTCTTCTAAGCTCCCAGCTTTCTCTCTCGAGCATGGGCGAGAAGAGAGGAGGGGGCGAGAGAAGAGGCCTGAAAGTTAACAAGCAAAATCACTCAAATGATCTCCTGTCTTCCTCTTCCCTGACCGGCCTCATTAACACAAGGAGGCTAATATTTGGCTCTGGAGCACAGCAGGACTGAAGCGCTCTCCAGGGGCTCTGTTAAATGTCATAAATTGCGAGAGCGCAGCTTGAGGAGTTTGTGAATGGCATCTGAGCCTGAGGCCATCTAGTAATATTTATACTGTGGAAGTTCAGCCCTTTTCCCCCTTTAGAAAAAGTTTCCGATTTGTTTCAGAGGATGTCCATCTTAATCACTGTTTCTGGGGCTCTAATGGGCTAGAAACTCAGGCCCCGGATCCCAGGGAAGGGCTGTGGGAGAAATAAAAGTTTACACTTGGGGAGGTGCTCGCAGGAGCTCATTTTCTGGCCCCTTTATTCTGCCCACTGCTTTTTTTTCTCTTAGGGGTACAGTTAGGAAACAGGTCCCTAGCCGTTGTGGGCAAAGAAAATCATACTTATTTTTAGTCTATAAAATCCGAGAATGAATTAAATTGACTGTTTAGCAATGTCCCAAGGGCATAAAACTCCTCAGCAGGAATGATGGGATATTACCAAAAATAATAAAATAATTTTTATATGTTGTATATATTCATTTTATCCTTCAAACAATACTATGAGGTGGGTACTATTCTCCCCATTTTAAAGGCTGTTACTCTCTGTTACAGACTCAAGTAGAAAACCATGCTGGCTGCTCACACCTAGGTTGGCTTCTGAACCCTGTGGCCTGTCATTCCGGGCCCCTCACAATGTACCCTCCACCTGCCTTTTCAATTTTATCTTGCATGACTCATCTGTAGGCACAGCTCAGATGTGACAGGTCTCACTGTCCCTGAGCTCATCAGGCACATTCCTCCTCTGAGACTTTGAGTCCGCTGGGTATGTTGGGAATGTTGTCTGCCCATTTTTCCAAAATATTCTTTCAAACCTTGGATCAGGTCCCACCTTCTACCCAGGCATCCTCATGACCATTCCCGACCATCGAGATTTCTCTCTTGGTCTGAATTATTGAAGAACTGTTCCTCAGTTGGTTAAGACTGTACAGTCCTGAAGTTATTTGCTCTGTCCCTCAAGTCACTTTGTTCTGTCCCTCAAGTCTGTGCTGTTTCTTAATGACTCATCTCTCTGTCTCCTTCCCTAAATAAATTATAAGCTACAGAAGGGAAGAGGCTCTGTATGAACATAATGGTCCCTCAGTCAGGATAAGGGGCTGGGAGCTTTATTTTATACTTGCTGATTCTTAAAAGAATCACCAGAGAGGTAAGTGGTGGTCTTCACGATCAGCTGGGAAGCTCTTTGTGGCTCTTGGATTAGGCATGGTCTAAAATTTAATATTGAATATAAGCAGATAGCTCTCTCACTTATACAATTTAGTCTTACACAAATTCATTTTCCTCAAATTATTCCATGAAACACATAATAAGATTTCGGAGTTGGAGAAAGTTTGTGTTCTTACAGGAACAAAGAGTCAACTGTTGCGGGCAGTGGCTGCTGTAAGCAGATCTTTCCCTCTCTTTCTGGCATTACTTTGGTGACCATAGGACTCATGATGCATCAGCTTATTGTGTATCAGTGTTATTTGTGTCATTTTCCCATTAATTGCCATGAGTGCCTTTCCCATTAATTGCAGACCAATGATTTAGGAGAGACTAGAAGTCTGACTGAGGATGCAAGGGTAAAGCCTGGTGGTGCCAGCACCGACTTTGTGTCTAGCTGTGGGCGGTTCAATAGATTGAGCTCATGCTTATTTTTATAATGCAGAAGTGAGCTCTGAGGGGGCACTGAAAGGAACAGAATTTGTGCTGCAGGATTCTTGACTTCCACTAAATATGGGTTTTGCAAGGACATTCCTACCTGAATAGTTGAGAGTCTCAGGGAGCATTTGTCATTTGTGAATCTGGGTAAGGTAAACCAAAGGGGAAATATTTCTGGAAATGTGTAAGCATTTTGTGGCTTTACCTTTTCTGAGGTTTCTCAGCTCACACCTATGGTACTTCTGGCCTTCGGACCTGTCCTTAGCTTTCTTCATTGTCCAGAGAAAGCTGTCTGTCCTTATGACAAAGGGGAGGAGGCCTTCCGGGGACAGAGAACAATGATTGCTTTCCTTTTATATTCATCACAAAGATCGATAATCCACATATAATTGCCACATTGGGCCATAAGTATAAGTAATTACAGAATAATTAAATGTGCTAACGGTGGCCAGGACTGTTAAAAGAGCAATTATGTCACTAACCCCTCTGGGCTGCCTTCACTCTGAGTTGGAATGAAATAATTTGAAATATAAAATCAGATTTCAGAATGAACATTTCAGAGTCCTCTTCTATTACACACTGTTTATAGAAGTTCTATAATAGAACTTCTTTTTTTCTTTCTCAAAATTTAGTGAACAGATACTAGACTTAGGACCTCAAACAAGGTCAAGGTCAAAGGGAGTTCGACACTGTGCCAAGGTGAGGCCGTCCGTCCCTGCCTTTGTGCATGTCTCTGCTAGCTTCCTGCCAGTCTTTCAATATTTAGTACGAATGCCACTTTCTTTTGACTTCTATGATCTTATTTGTCTGAGTATCCCCTAACCATGGTACTTTCTACTTCTGTAGTAGAATTCAGAATTCAAATTTATAAAGGAAGAAACTAGAACTCAAATGACTTAACACTTTTAAACGCAAATGCTTATAGGAGCCAAACGAGATTTGTGGATCACTTCGGCACTGCACATATTTTAGCTTATGCTGACTGATACATACCTGAACAGATTATTCTATATTTGTATTTGCTTGGCTCCTATAGGCATTTGAATTTAAATGTCTTATTTTAAGACACTTGAATTTAGTTTCTTCATCTATAAGTTGGCATTACTGTGTACCCCTACAAAGTCATGAGGATAAAAATGAGATAAGATATATGAAAAATGCTTTGTAAATTTTAAAGTAACATAGAAAGATTTTTATTATCAAGTAGTCATAAAATAAGACAGGCTTTACTGAATTCTACTGTTGAAGTAGAAAGTACTGTGTATCATTCCAGGTTTATTTCTCAATCAGGTTTCACGTTCATTGTAGGCTGACTGTGGCCCTGTTCCATGTGTCTTAACTTTGGGATCTAGGCTGACACAGGCACGTTGCTAAGAGTGAGGCAACGTGTGATAGTACATCTCTCTTCTGCTCACAAATCAAAACATGCCCTTTTCCTTGGGTTTCTCTAGTAGGTCTGCATGAACCAGACGTTCATCCTGCATTAGGGGTTGGCAAACTAAAAGACTGACAAAAATCAAGACAAGACTAATCATTTTAGGACATGAAAATTAAATGAAATTCAGATTTTAGTGTTTTTATCAATTCAGTTTTATTTGGACAAAATTATTGTATTTGTGTATTGTCTATGGCTTGTTCATGCTATAATAGTAGAGATGAGTTACAACAGCCGGCAAAATTTAAAATATTTACTGTCTGGTCCTTTACAGAGAGTTTGCTGTACCCTGTCTTACATTGCTAGTTAGGAAATCAACTTGATCAGGTAGGAGCTCAATCTAGGTTAGTTTTAGCTTTTTCCTTTTTCTTTTTTTTCGCTTTTTATGGACAATGTGTTTGGAACCCAGGGCCACTATGCACTGCTGTGCATACCAGGGGCTGTTGTTCAAATAGCTCCTAATGTGACCGGAACTCCTGAACTCACGTGATGGGGCAGCAAGGCTCTTAGTGTCTACACGCAGAAGGGTTCTTACCTCTCACTGAGAGCACTTTCAAAATGGCATTGAATTGTAATTAGTGCAAAAAATACCTTAAATTACATTAAAAAGCAAATGATAGCCTGGAGGGAATATGGGCAACAAATATGGTAGACCAAAGATGGATATTTTAATGCATAAACAAGCTCTTGCAAATTAATAAGAAAAAGATAAATTCCAGAATTTTAAAAACAGTTAAAGTTAAAAATATTTAAGTAAAGGTCAAAAACAAATGATAAAATTTTAATCTCACCAATAAGCAAGGAAATGCCAGTTAAAACAAGGAACTCCAAAGTTTTACTATTCAATTGGCAAAATAACAGAAAAGCCCACTGCCGGCGTAGGTGCAAGGACTAGGGCACATTCTAGAAATGTGCCGAATTTTGATGGGTAGCTTGTTAAGATAAACTGAAAGCTTAAAAACCTTTTATACTCAGACTTTGCCACAAGAAATTTATCTTAAGGAAATAATAGGTAAAGATGCACACAGAGATTTATGTGCAAGAACTTTTACTACTAGTGTTATTTTTAATAGAAACAGCTTAACTACCCAGAAGTAAATACTAGATAATCCTTGAAATTATTTTATAGAAGGAAAATTAATGTCATGGGAAATAGTTTACGATATATCATTAAGTGAAATAAAGAGGATACAAATAGTATATAAAATATACTCCAATTTTTCTAAGAACAAAAACAGGAGAGAAAGGTATATGCATAAAAAAGGGCTGGCATTTATTTACTAAAATGTCAATAGTGGTTATCTCTGAGTTACTGGCTAATGGTTGGTTTACATTATTACCTTTGTGCTTTTCTGTACTTTCCTAAGTTTCTACTTTATAAACACTTATTACTTTGGAAATCAGAAAAAAATTAAACATATTTGGCCCGAGGAAACTTGGACTTACAGGATGCTTGTGAGTATACCGGGACCATGCAATCCTCCGCATTATTTCCTTAACTGGGAGAAAATTATTTTTGAACGACTTTTTGGGTAAATCATGGACTTTGTTTTCTTTGACACACTAGAAAATGTGTGATTCCTGATGTGTGCAGAAGAACGTTCTGCTTTAGTCTCTCTTACCTGGGCATTAAAGAGAAAATATTTAGCTTGGATGCCTTGAGGTATTTAGAGAACTGTCTCAGCACAGCAGGCCACTTTATTACTGTAGCTGCGGCTTAATCAGAGGCCGGAGTGCTTTCTGAGATGGAATGATCCAGCCTTGAATAGAAGTGGTCTTCTAAATTGGGGTGGGCCCTGCAGCATGTGGTCTTCTTTGAGAGTCCGCATACTTCCCCACCCCCTGGGATGCATGGGCGACTCCTCACCCCAGCCCGGGCTCCCTTGCACGCCAGGGAGGAGCAGCCTGCAGCCAGCCTCCCTTTGGAAAGCTGACGGATTGCTACTGAAGAAAATTGCTTTTGTTCTTCAGTTCTCGTTACTACTAGTCTGTGTTAAATGAAATTCTAAGCAAAGTTTGGAGAAAGCTGGATACTTTTTGGGGGTCTGAGGCTAGAAATCTAGAAAGTTCCAGGCAAAAGCCTATTTATTTCTTTTGGAAGTCAGTTTTCGGTAGGTCTCTCAGACATGGTGCCATCACAGTGTATTGCTTGACATCTCTGGTGTCACGATTCTTCCTGTCCTTTTTCAGGATTCACACTGTCGTGGCTCAGGCATTCACAGGCAGACAGGGCAGATGGAAGAAGCCCAGAACGGCTCTGGTCAGCCTTCAGGGACCGAGGGAGGGTTGGTCTGGCCAGCACAGAAGAGATTTCAAGGAGCAGGGAATTTCAATGGGTGGCAGGGCACCCACCAGGTTCAGAGATGCCGGATGCTTAGCATAAGAGCATGGTGAGGGTCTTGTGCTGGCCAGGTGGTACCATGGAAAAGTATGGGCTTTGGAGCCAGACAGACCTGGGTTTGATCCTGGCTTCACCACTACATCATTGTGTGCTGCTGGTGGGAGCCTCACTGTCTTACCTGCAAGCAGGGCTAACACCACTTAGCTCGGTGAAGTGTTGGGGGAAGTAAGTGAGGTAAGCTGTATAATGCATTAGAACACAGCAGGCACACAAAGGGACCTTCTTAAGGCCCGTTTGCCCGAGCTCAGAATTAGAACTGGGGGTTGGGCTGGGCTTGCAAATGGGAAATTGGTGGTCCCAGCCAGGGACCCATTGTGCTGAGGCTGAAAGCCAGCCTGGTCTCACTCTGTTGATGGGAATTTTAGGAAAATATTCCCACTGTGTTTTCCTACTTTCTTTTCTCATGGCTTCTCTTTGGAAACTCGAGGACTTTGATCTGATTTGATCAAAATCTGAGGGGAATATAAAAGAATGGGGGTAGGTGAAAACAACAGAACTTGGACTTGTGGAGAGAATTCCAGGATGTGACAGAAATTCTTGCAAAGATTTAAAATTATAGATATTTGTTGAGAGAGGCAGTAAAAAGGTAAAGATTATGGTTCATCTGACACATTGCTTTCCAGTTTTAAAGAAAATGAGTATGAACCTATTCTTCAGGTTTTAGAAACTTTGCAAATAATCTAAAAAGATTTACAAAGGGGAATATTTTTATTGTTTGTAAAATGACCACCACTGTAATCCTTCCAGCACTGCATTAAAAAATTCCAGCTTTTCTACAGTCAGGACATAATGCCCACCACGAAAACAAAATAACGCTGCCAACTCCTTGAAGCCTGCAGGAACGGCCACGTTCACCTCTGCCTCTCTGCTTCTTAGCCCAGGGCGTCCCTCTTCCGAGTGGTTCCCTAGTAAATGTTGTTGAGCTAAACTGAATAATAAACATTTTATTTTATTTTATTACAGCTCTATGGAGGTATTATTGATATACAAAAACTATGCATATTTAAGGTTACAATTTGATGCGTTTGAATATATGCATATACCTGTGATGCCAGCATTCCAATCAAGGTAATAAACATCTCCATCATCTCCAAAAGCTTACTGATAAGCAACATTTTCAGTTGCATGTGCTCTACTCTAAGAAAATCCAAAGATCTTCTAAATTTGTCAGATACTTAAGGTAGTGGTGGTTTGGCTGAGTGAAGTTAACATTCATGTTGGAGAAATTCATCTTTGCATCCCTTTTTGGGGACACGATAATTTTATGAACTAAGGAACATAGATCCTTCTTTCTCTATTAAAATCATTTACTGTTAATATAACAGGGTGGGGGGATTTGGAACGGTGTCCAGAATGTGGGGTGTCCAAGAAAAATATAAGATATTCTCCCTCCCCCACCCCCAGGCGGCCGCCATAGGGAAGGGGACCCCGGAGCCGGGCCTTTCTGAGCCACTTTGCATGTCAATAACAGGCCAGCTTCAGACCTGCCAGAGAGCGAGACCAAGGAGAGTCATTTTGCATGTCAATAGCAGCAAGATAGCTTCATACCTCATATGCAAGACGGTTATTTTGCATATCAACAAGGCTAACGAGGAAGGTTTGCTTAACTTAAACCTAGGAGCGAACTGGGAAGCAGTTCCAGGAGTTACAGAGCCCCTGTGCATGAGAGGTGAGAGATGGTTCTCCCCACGTCACGGGGGAACAATGCGAAACCATGCGGGAAGGAAAGGGGAGAGAGGACTCTTGCTAGTGGGCCAGGAGGAGGTGACACGTGGCTTTGGAATAAGAAGTGACCACGGTGACACAGCTGATGGTGGTGGGGACTGCGAGAGGCCTGCCTAGCCCAGCTCCGGACTTCTGTTCTTTTTCTCCTGAAGGTTGGAACCCCCGACTTGCCTGACTGGCCTGCGTGGTCTGACTGGGCAAAAGGGGGGAAAGGCAGGACTGTGTGTGCTGGTGGGTGTTTTAGAGGGATTTTGAGATTTAACGGTGACATTTAGCCATTATTCAACACGCTGTATAGCTTTTGAATAAATAATTCCTTTTGTACAAACTCTGGCATTGGGAACCATAATTTCTAAGGGCGGCGGGCAAAGAACCTAGAACAGAGGGGCGCCAGGGAAGGTGGGGCGTTGTTTCGCTAACAGTGTCTGAGCTGCCCCTCAAAATGGGTCCATGTTCGGTAACAAGAATTTTTTTAAAAAGCTTGGTTTTCCTTGACTTGTCAGAGAATGTGTGGTTTTTCTGACCTTGATGAGGAGAGGAACTTCCCCAATTTTGCTGTGGACCTGAAACTTAAATTCCTAAGACTGAAATTCTAAGCCCTGCTGCAGTACACCCCCTGAGGAGTCTCCACTCAGTTTTTGTGCCCTTGGAGACATGGCAGAGCAATAGTCGTGGGACAGAAGGTTCCTGGACAGAAGGCCTCTGTGTGCCTTAGTCCCATGGCCTCCCAGGACCAGTGACGCTTGGTGTGAGAGTTCTTTTCTGCAGAGATGAATGTCTCTGTGGGTGCTTTAGCTGTAGGCAGAGATTATTCCCAGGGCCCTTGAGGGTAGAGGCAAGACTTTAGTAAAGAGGTGAGATACCCGAGAAAACCATTCCTAAAGTATAGAAGACAAAGTGAGTTATTTACCTTGTTTGCATTGCCCTGGGTATACTTATTACCAATGCTGAGAGCTATTTGAAGCGTCTTTCGTGGATCATAAAGATCAGCCATAGTTCACCAGCAGGAGCTTTTCACAATCAATGTTGGTGGCCACTCAGAGGCACCATTTTAGCCACAAAGGCCAAGTAGACCAGGCTTGAGCATGTCTCTGTCAAGCAGTTTGCCATTGAGATAGAATTAGGTTCTTTAGGTAGAGATGGAATTTTTTAAATGTCATCTGTATTTCTAAGATTATTTCAAAATATCCGTACTGTATATCGATCATACAGCGTGCGACGTATAACCCGGTACTCTCGTAGGTTTTCTGCTGCGTCCCCCACGGCGTGAGCCCTGAGGCCCGGCTTTGCTCAGTTGCCCACTGTCCCCTTTTACTGCCTGCGGCTGTGTGCCTCTGTGCATCTGTTTGAGCTGTTCCTTCGCCTGAAGTCCCCGTGCCCTCCACAAGGCAAATGCTATTTTTTCTTTAAGACCCTGCTGTACGCAGTGTATGTTTGTGTCCTCCCAGAATTCGTATGTTGAAACCTAATGCCCAACACGATGTTACAAAAAGTGAGGCCTTTGGGAGGTGATTAGGTCATAAGGGTGGAGCCCTCATGAATGGGATAAATGCCCTTATAAAAGGGACCCTTCAGAACTCCCTAGTTAGGTTGCAATGGGAAGACAGCCTTCTGTGGGCCAGGAAGTGAGCTCTCACCAGACACTGAATCTGCCTGCACCTTGATCTCGGCCTTTGCAGCCTCTAGAACTTTGAGAAATAGCTAGCTGTCTGTAAGCCAGTTTATGGTATTTCTACTAGAGCAGCCCAAATGGATTAAGGGATTCCCCACTGACCTCTGATTCTCCACAAAGACTTTGGTAGCATTTGCTGGGTGCCCACCCACATTCCCTTAGCCCACCCAGGGGACTCACAGGCAGGTCCTGTTAACTCTGGAACTCCTTGCCCCCTGCTCTGGGGAGTATTTTCTGACCTCCAGCGAGGGCTTGGATTTCTGGGCATTGGACGTTAACGTACCAGGAGCAGCCCTTAATCCCGAGAGGTGGGAGTTGTGGGACAAACATGCCAGCTTCCTCAGTCCCCATTTTGATGATTCTGGGGGACATTCAGCGTCTCCCAGAGGCACGTCATGAGGATGAGCTCCAGATGTTTGTAATGGCACCTGATCATTAAAGTATCCTGGGTTGGTTTTCCTCTTTTTGCTGCCTAGACTTCCGCTCCTTGAGCTCACCGAGAACTTCTCCCTCCAAAATAAACTGTTTGCACACAAATTCTTGTCTCAGGATCTGCTTTTGGAGACACCTAAACTCCAGATAACTTCCCTGTATTCCAAATAACAATGTCTTTCCATTCCTGAGACACATACCATGCTATCTGTACTTTTCTCATGGTTTACCTCGCCTTAGAGAAAACTACAGCCATGACATCTCCTCTGTTAAACTACAACCTTCTGAGGGTAGGATACTGTGTTTAATGCGGTACTTTTTACAGAGTAAATATGCAATATCTATCCATTGAATAAATGAGTAAGTGAATGATGAATGGATGACAAAGTTCCTTTTCACCTTGTTGTTTATGAGGGCAGGTTCACACAGCACATGTCCCAGAGGCTCTGCATCCCCAGCTTTGCACACAGGAGGTGCTCAAGTGTTGGTGGTATGAAAGTAAAGTATATTTGATTGAAAAAAGCGCAGTCTGCAGGAGGGGCCGGGGCCTCCTCTCAGGCCCAGGTCCAGTTCTTGGTAACTTGATCCAATGATATTTGAGAAGCCTGCGTGTTCTGCTAACTTTTGAGGCCATTGGCAGCCAAACCAAGTTTGCTGGGGTTTCATGGAACTGGCCAAAACTGTCGGTCAGCCTGGCCTCTGTCCCTGTCTCAGTGAATGAGCCTCGGGATTGGCTGGCGGCAAGAGGGAGGCTTGCCTCCCTGACGGCTGCCACCTGCCCCTGGACAGTGGGAAACCCATGCAAGTGACAGCATATAAGATTCAGACTACTCTGAGCCACTGAGGAGAAGCCGTAAAACCCCTTAGATAGTGCCCTAGGGCCTGATCTCAGCCTGAAGAAAACCCTGGGGGGCTGAGGCTTGGCTGGACTCCATGGGGGACAGATGGGAAGAGGGAACCCAGAAAATTCTTTGGGTTGTGGAAATGTGGAGGAAGCAGTGACTCAGACTCTCAGCTGCTTGAAGTTTTTTCATGCTGGTGGACTGTGTTGATACCCCAGGGTCCAGGGTGGCGAAGGGGTGACATCTACTTCCTTGTATCAGGGGATTGCTTAGTGTGTTAGGAAAAGACTTACAAAAAATGAGGTGTGCAGGTAAGGGCACTACTATGCCTTAAGTGACTGTGCAATGCAACCTCTCGCATGGAGGGGACTTGGGAGTTGAAATCACTGAGGGACAGTAGAGAAGACACGCTCAGATCTGGTGCTTGTAAGTCCCGGGCCATGTGCAAGTTGCACACACATGCTCAGCCACAGCTGCCTTCCCCTTTATTGGAACAATAATGACACCCTAGAACAATTAGGAAGGTTGTGAGAGTTGCTCTTTCTTTCCATGCTCTCCTCTCCCTTCTTTTCCATTTCTTGTTTGTTTCCATTACACCTTGAGAGAAACAGTCATGAACTGGCAAGTATTCTTGAAGGATTCACTGTTTTGTCCTTACCAGCAATAAACGGTTGACTGGTTTGTTTTTTGAACGCTGCAGAGATACATGCAGGAGCACGAAGGTTCTAGTCAGTTGTCAAGGGTAGCTTATTCAAGTTCTTCTCACAGCTCATCTAGGTCCCAGGCTTTGGGTGATGCGCTGCCCCCCATCCTCATGCCTGGGCTGGGGCTGGTTCTGACCCAGGACCCTAAGCTTCTTCCTGAGAGTCTCGCATGAAGTCAACACCCCCAGGTACATGGTACATCTGTCATCTGAGGCAGGCCCGAAGATGGACACAGCCTTGTTCGTTCCTGCCTCCTAAAAGGAAGCAGAGAGCAATACTTAGTTTAAATCCACTAGGAACATCCCATCCAACTCAGAAAAGACATTAACAACTTCGTGATTTTTAGTGTTAAAAAGCTAATAATTTAAACATACAATCGATAACAAAGAAATAGGAATGTTGCATAATAAACTTTGTAACACTTTTATTTTTGTTGGGAGGTTGGGAATAATGAACGTAAAGTAAAAATTTATAAGCCAAATCTGCTTTTTAAGGAGAAAAAAACAAGTTTTTAAAATTTCTTTTTATAGATCAGTGAGAACTCTCTTCTGTCATAGCTTTGCTTGTAATGTTGGCAGCTACACTTTTCATTATTTTATTAATTTATTTATCTAATATTCTTTAAAGATTCATGCTTCAACAGAGCTACAGAGGGCCTTGTGCATTTCTGTTGATATCTGTCAATAAAACTGAGGCAACACACATTTTGATATAATGATATATAGTGTTATAGCCCTATCTCGGTATACACATCCATTTATCAAATGTTATGGGTTAGATTTGTATATTTTACTGCCATAAAGTGGCAATGAAAAGAACTACGCTGACATTCCAAATATTCTTTCTTACTTTTTGAAAGTGGAATTACATTAAAATGCTTATGTATAAACAATAAGGTGTCCCCCAAAAATATTATTCCATCTCTTTCAGCCTCAGAACTGCCTATGAACTTAGTTGTTGCTTAAAGCGATCCAACACTTGAATGGGAATGTGCACACCTGTGGTTGCCGTAGGGGCTACAACTGGCCTTGAGGAGAGAGCACAAGGGGCTGGGGTAGGTACGCAGATGGGTAGGGGCAGAGGCAGGGGACACCCTTCTACTGGAAGGTCATTAGAGGGTCAAGCTAAGATGAGGGAAGCTCATGTCTTCATCTGTGCATGGAGATCAGTATAGCATCTTACAGGGAGAGGTGTGGGAGGTCACAGAGTGCCTGCGGGTAGCAGTAGAGGAAAAAAATGAAAGAGAGGTCAGATAGCTTGGCACACCCTAGCTATTATCAGTCATAGATTCACCTAGAATAGATCAAAAGGTCTCATGAGCCCAGGGAGTTGCACCTTGTGATAGGGAGATTATCCAGGGTTATCCAAGGGGGTCCAATCTAATCACGTGGGTGGCCTAAGAGTGGAGAACTTTTGCAGACCGTGATCAGAGGGAGATGTGACTGCAGAAGAATGGTCAGAGGGATATAGCATTGCTGGCTTGGAGGCTGGAAGAAGGGGCCATAGCTAAGAAGTGCAAGGAATGGATTCTCTCCATGAGCCTCGAGAAAGGAATGAAGCCTTGTAGACATCTTGATTTTAACCTATTAGACCTGCGCCAGACTTCTGACCTACAGATCTCTAAGATAATAAGTGGGTTTAAAAATTTTTAAAAATATATTTTATTGATTATGCTATTACGGTTGTCCCATATTTTTCTACCCTTTATTCCCCTCTGCCCTGCACCCCCCTCCCACCATCATTCCCTCACTTACTTCATGTCCACGAGTTGTACATGTAAGTTCTTTGCCTTCTCCCTTTCCTCCACTATTCTTAACTGCCCCCTGTCTATTTTGTACCTACCATTCTTGCTTCTTATTCCCTGTACCTTTTCCCCCATTCTCCCCCCTCCCCTTCCCCACTGATAACCCTCCACATGGTCTCCATTTCTGTGATTCTGTTCCTGTTCTAGTTGTTTGCTTAGTTGGTTTTGGCTTTTGTTCTTTTAGGCTCAGTTGTTGATAGTTGTGAGTTTGTTGTCATATTACTGTTCATAGTTTTGATCATCTTCCTTTTCTTAGATTAGTCCCTTTAACATTTCATTTAATAACGGTTTGATGATGATGAACCCCTTTAACTTTGCTTTATCTGGGAAGCACTTATCTGCCCTTCCATTCTAAAGGACAGCTTTGCCAGATACAGTATTCTTGGATGCAGGCCCTTGTCCTTCATGACTTTGGATACTTCTTTCCAGCCCCTTCTTGCCTGGAAAGTTTCTTTTGAGAAAACAGCTGATGGTCTTATGGGAACTCCTTAGTAGGTAACTGTCTCCTTTTCTCTTGCTGCTTTTAAGATTCTTTCCTTATCTTTAATCTTGGATAATGTAATGATGATGTGCCATGGTGTGTGCTTCCTTGAATCCAACTTCTTTGGGACTCTCTGAGCTTCCTGGACTTCCTGGAAGTCTATTTCCTTTGCCAGATTGGGGAATTTATTCATTATTTTTTCAAATAAGTTTTCAATTTCTTGATGTTCCTCTTCTCCTCCTGGCACTCCTATGTTTCAGATACTGGAGCATTTAAAGTTGTCCCAGAGGTTCCTCAGCCTCTCCTCAATTTTTTGATTTCTTGTTTCTTCATTCTGTTGTGGTTGAATGTTTATTTCTTCTTTCTGCTCCCAATTATTGATTTGAGTCCACTTCCCTTCCCTTCACTGTTGGTTCCCTGTCTATTTTTCTTTATTTCAGTTTGCACAGCCTTCATTTTTTCCTCCATTTTGTGACCATACTCCACCAATTCTGTGAGCATCTAGATTACCAGTGTTTTGAACTGTACATCTGATAGGTTGGCTGTCTCTCCATCACTTAGTTCTATTTTTGGAACTTTGATCTGTTTTCATTTGGGCCATATATTTTTTTTGTCTCTGGCACACCTGTTACATTGTGAGGGGAGGAGCCTTAGGTATTTGCCAGGGTGGGGCAACCCACCTTACTGCCTTGTGGTGCTGTGTGTGGGGGAGGGGACTGAAAGGGAACAATGCCGCTTGCTTGGCCCTTGGCTGGCTCTTAGTCACTTCCCCTGCCACCGACAAGCAAACTGGGGCCTTCTGATGCTGATTCCCAGGTGGGTGGGTTTGAGTAAGTTCTATGTCCCTGTGGGTCTCTCAAAGGAACTCTCCTGTGAGACTGGCATTTTCTCCTGCTGCCGCAACCCCCACAGGTGTTTACCAGCAGAGCTTTTGAGGTCTTCTCTTCCCATGCCGGAACCCCGGGTTCTGCAGTCTCTCTCACTCCCCAGTTGTCTCTCCCAGTTTATCTGCATGCAAAGGTGGGACCACCCAGTCCGCCAGCCGCTGCGTTGCTGCCTGTCCTCTTCATCTGGGCTGCTCATCTCTGCCCCTCCTACCAGTCTGAATTAATGGCCTTCTTTAACTCCTTGGTTGTTGGACTTCCCTACAGTTTGATTTTCTGGCAGTTATGGGTATTTTTTTGTTTTTTAATTTGTTGTTGTCCTTCTTTCAGTTGTGTGAGGAGACAAAGTGTATCCACCGATGCCTCCGTCTTGGCCGGAAGTTAGATTTGTGTGGTTTTAAGCTATCCTCTTTACAGTAGTTTGTTACAGTTGCAATAGGAAACTAATGCAGTGGTAGAGGACTGGGCTCAATGCCTACAGACCCTCTAGACTGCTTGTAGCTCTGGGGTTCCTTAACCCAATCTGGTTTATTACATAACTCCCCTTATATGAATAGTTTCCATATTAGCCCCACATATTTCCTGATCGTGACAGCATAAAATACTTATGTCAGGTTAGACAGACTTAATGAGTTGGCTTATGTTGATTTTTATAAACATTTTTTTGGTCAAAGACAGACTTGTTTTTCTTTTTTTTAATTCTGTTCACTCAGAATAGTGCAATTCAAACACACTTCCTTTGAAATTGAGTTCACATGTGTATCCTGTGCCCATTGTTAGGGTTTTGTGCTCTAGGACCTTAGCAAATTAACTTTTATATGTTACCTTTTAGCTACCAAGACAGGTCAATGACACCCGAAGAGACAAGATTTAATTAAAGCGTAAATGAAAACATATCAATGTGCTACTGAGTGCAAACCAGTCCTGGCTGAAGAGGGCTCAGGACATCGCCGATTCGACTGTCAATTAGCAATGGAAAAGGACTCAGGGACCCAGAGCAGGGAGACATGCTGACCCAGGTCTCGCTGGACCACTCTGTGAAGGGGTTTCTTTTTAAAAGTGGGCATTAGGCAAAACACCCTGAAATCTTTGTTTTTAAGGAATAAAATGAATATTTATACTCAAAAGACTAAAAGATTTTGAAAAGGTCATTGAATTGGTCTTACTCCTTCCTAGAGTGTTTTGCAGCACACAAAGGAAGAGAGTGTGCAGAGAGGGTCAAAAAACAAATTAAATTTCCACTTTCAATAGGCGAGAGGGTCACAGGCACTGAATCGCAAATTTTTTCACATTGCTGTTCCCTAGATCCCTTTTTGCCTCAAAGCTTTCTGGAATCTGTAGACAAGAAGATAAATCTAGGGCATACCATTCCATTCTTTCTATGTCACTGAATTAAATTCAATTTATGTTTCTTGAGCACCTATTATCAATCAGGCATAAGATATAATTTTTACCCTCGAAGGACTCTCTGT
Organism: Mormoops blainvillei; assembly: GCA_004026545.1. NCBI lineage: Eukaryota > Metazoa > Chordata > Mammalia > Chiroptera > Mormoopidae > Mormoops > Mormoops blainvillei. The sequence continues at coordinate 29,108 of PVJD01008707.1, forward strand.
TGAGCAGGAAAAATATGCAAACAAATTTCAGTTGAGGGATTAATGGTACAATAGGGGTTAATATAAAATATAGAAGGAGCAGAAGCAGAAGGGATTAATCAAGGGGATAGAGTGGAAGCCTTCCTGGAGGAGGTGACAGCCTTATTGTGATTTTAATTTTAATTGGTATTTTATCAGGTGGCAAGGGGGAAGTGTTTTTTGTGGGCAGCTCTGTGGGTGGTCTCCCACCTACCTCTGAATAGCTGCCTGGAGGAGCCCTCCTGAGCGGGCTGGGGGCTAGAGGGTCATCAGTCTGTTGACTGTGGACTTTGTTTCCAGAAGGACCTTCTTGTGAGTTTTGCCACCAATTTCCTGTGTGAAATTTAAAAAATTACTTCACTTTTTAATGCCTCAGGTTCCTTTTCTGTACAATGGAGATACGGATAGTGACTACCTTATAAAGCTGTTGTGAGGATTAAATGAGCTAATGCTTTGCATATTGCTTGGCATCTAGAAGCAAACAGTAGTATTTATTTTTGTCTCCTCCTAAGTTTTATCCTCCCAAAACCTGAGTGCAGCCCTTTCTATTACTACAAGTCTGTCTGGGTCACTAGAGTGCCATGGATATTAACTTCATTTTCTCTCTTTAACCAAAGACATTGGAGTCAGAATTGATCAGGCATGGGCAGTGGTGCAACCAGATGGCATTAGTGGCTGAAACGTAGAGATGACAAGCAAGTCTGGTTTCAGTGGCATGTGACCTGTGTAGTCACACAAGGTCTCGCTCTCAGCCCTGCATTTGGTTTCTGTTGTCACCGTGCTGAAATTCTTAATTTTTGAGCAAGGCATCTTGCATTTTCATTTTGCTAGATTCTGCAAGCTATATAGCTAGTCTTGGTGGCAAGGTTGTCTTGGGGGCAGCCCATCCCTTCTATGCTATACTCCCCCGCTATTTAGGGATTGTGGGATCACACCCGTCTTGGTGTTCTTTCTGGGGGAAGAGCAGTGGTGTTTCTTCCTATGAGTCTCTCAAGGTCTCTGGTATAGTACTGAGGCCGAGCAAAACCCCCTCCCCCACCAGCTCACCTGGCCCTATTCTGGGGCACTTACAAAGGGGAATTTGGTTCAGCTTTTACCTTGAGGGGGCTCACGTTCTAGAAGGTAGAGACATTGCGTATACACAAACATTTGCAAATTGATTTAACCAGTGCTAGAGGCAGAGATACAGATGTTCTGGGATGTTCAGGGGTTACATTTATGACACATTCATGACCTTTGTGTGTGGTCTTTTTCTCTGTCTTCTTGGCTGAAAGAATCATTTTTCTTATGATTTTATTTCCCTGAGTGAGGATCCAAAGACAGGAAGTTTTGATAGTGTGATTCTTGAAAAACTGAAAAAGGCACCGCACATGGACTTGTTCTGCTAGAGGCTTTTGTCTGAGACCTTACCACGGGTCCCGGAAGCCTCACTTCGCCAGGCTGGGCGAGCGGCTACCGGTGACTCTCTGGTCTGGCAAACAGGCACCCGGGACCTTCGTCAGAGGGTCCTTTAACAGGTTTTCTAATATCGTTTTCCCGAGGAATCTTATCCTTTCCATAATAAGTGTATTTCCATTGTCATTAGGAAATGGGTTGAGTGTTACCTTTGCTGGAGGTAAAAGCGTTCTAAAACGAAATATTCTTTCAGCGCTCTTAATTTTAAAATGTTTTTGTTGGTCACCCAAAGAGATGATTTGTGGGAGATTTAAATTTTTTTCTCCCCTTCTAACAAAAGAATTATAAACAGAGGTCTAGACTGGGAGGTGGCCCCCAACAGAAAAACTGTTGTCTCTTTGTTATGAACTCCACTAAGGCAGGACTCAATGTCTTATTGATCTTTGTCTCTACTGTGCCTAGCACAGTGCCTGACACCTGGTGAGGGCTCAGACAACTGTTGAAATTGAATAGAATAATAATGGAGTTAGATTAAATGCCTTCAGGAACATGAGTACCAAAAAGCAATTTTGAGAGGTATAAAGGAGTATATATATATATATATATATATATATATATATATATATATAAGCTTCAGCAGCCTATATATATGTATATACACATATATATATATGAGCTTCAGCAGCCTATAGCGTAGGCTGCTGAAAAGTAGCCAACTATGGCAAGCTCCTGGTCACTTCAGTGTTCTGGGGTATATCTACCCCTGAACACCAAGGTTATCAGAACCAAGGTTACTCGATGCGGAGTAATTGATTTCGGCTTCCCTGAACTAGCCAGTTGTGTGCTGCTCTGGTGAAGAGCGTGGAGGAGTGGAGTGCTCCATTTTCTCTTCAGCCCCGTAAACTGAGGCCTGAGCCCCTCTCCAGAAGATTTCCCAGCTGACTCGATTCAATGTGTTGCATTATTCTATTTAACCTAATACCCTTCCAGGCAGAAACAACAGGCCTGGCCTCACTTCCAGCCAAGGCATGAATATGCACATCTCTAACAGAACACAGTGCTCTTTCAGAGCCAAATCCCACCTTCAGACGTTGACATTGCTCCTTTGGAGGTTGCCAGGAGCTGGGAACCATCTCCACAGACGTCAGCCTGGCCTTTTTGATCCCAGTCTTGTTCCCCAGCAGCCAAGGAAAGCATCCAGGGTGAGCAGGGGCTCTCGAAAGCTGAACTTCTGCTTCTTATTTCCTATGAGAAGACCGAGCACTTCTGGTAAAATAATATCTAGCATTTGTTTTACCTAATGGAGAGAGAGAGAGAGAAAGAAAACAACAAGTAAAACAGAATACATTTAAAATAGAAAATCTTTGCAGTTGAAGGTCCGAGATGAGGCTTCTGCCCTTGGGCGTCTTTTTCTTCATTTGCTTATTGAATACCAACTTGCGGATCAGATGACCGGCATCCCCATTGTTGTTGTATATCAGTCACATAGCACCAGATGTATATGCACAAAGTTACTTACAGTCGTGCTTCGGGATTTATTAAAGAGAAAATAACTCTTTGAGGAGAATTGACTTTTCACCTGGGGAGTATTTGCCTACTGACTCCTGGTCCACTTAACTCAGGCAGCAAAAACAAAGGGCTCATTTTCACTCCTCGATTTGAGCATGTTTGTCCACAACCTCCAAATTTTAGAATTTAACATTTTGGTGAAAAATAAAAGACGGATACAGTTTAAAAAAAAAATTGTATCCTTGTGTAAAAACATCCCTTCGGCAGTACTTGTAAGCTGGGTAGTTATAGAGAATTCAAATTAGAAAAAAGAGAAAATAGGTTAGATGGAAGAAGAGACTCACTTGGGTTTAAAGCAAATGTCACCTCCATTGCCACTACTTGAAAGCTGGCTCTCACTGTTCGGTGTAGACAATTAGAATAACTTATTCTGCCTCCCCTTCCACAGTAACAGTCGATCCAAGAGATCATGTCACCCCTTGGTTGAACTTGCACATTGCAACCTATTCCTTTCCATTGCTACCCAGTGTCAGACTCACAGTAGACACAAAGCAAACTTGAGTTGAATTTATTTGTTGAAATTCTCATTTAAAATACCTCTAGGCCATAGGAAAGGAGTCAGGAAGGAGAGAGACTTTTGATTGGTTACTAATGAGGTGGAATTTTCCCCTCCTATGTTTATTGAGTGTGTGTGTGTGTGTGTGTGTGTGTGTGTGTGCGCGCGCGCGCGTGCGTGAGCATTCCCTGCTTATGTCCCTTATCTATTTTTCTGATGTGGTCAACATGCACTAATTATTAAACCCTTCTTGTACAACTTGGTGGGCCAGCTCTAGACTCTCGGCCATGAATGTGTGTGCACACGCATGTGTACGCACACAATGACCCATTCTGGGACCTCTGCTTGGTACTGTCACTTAGTAAACTGTGCTTAAGCTGCTTCAGTAAAGCCAGCCTCATATCCTTTTCTTCCTGTGCCACGTCTAAAGTTCATGTTAGCAGTACGAACATTGTTGAGGCGTTGAGTTTCACCAGTGTAGTCTCAAGCATGGGGTTTAAATGAGTTCTTTCATTAAGGAGGCCCAAGCTTTGTGCTCTGGGGTGAGCACTCTTCCCTCTGTTGGGAACCCTTTCCTGGGTCCTTGCTGCCCATTTTCCCATCTGTCCTGCATGAAGCTGATAAGGAAGGACTAGAAAAGGAATTGATGTTCAATAAATGCATTAAAGAACACTTACTGCATTCTCTCATCGTTGGGCAACTTGCAGAGAAGACTTGGCTCTGCTCTTCAGGAGGCTGGCCTGGCTGGGAGTTTGAGCTATGGAGACACCACAGGCTTCAGCTGTGAAATAATACGAGGCCGTCAGTGGTTACTAGTTTGAGGGAATGGTTCAGATAATAAGAGCGATAGGAATCAAAAAAAGGACGGAGCTATAGAAACTGAAAGGATGGGGAAGTATTGCTAAAGAAAATGGGACTTGGGATTCCAAGAGTGGTTAGTTTGAGTTATGAAGATGCTCCAGGCAAGAGGAGAGAGTCAGAAATGGGGATTCTGTTCAAAGAATGGGGGTGGGGTGGGTAAAATGGATTCATTGGATGGGTCGGGTTATTTTGTGGCCTCAGGACCAGGGGAAGCTTGGGCTCTGGGCTGAGGTCCTGCTAGAGGTGTCCGAGCAGGGCTGGTGAGAGATGAATTCCAGGAGGAAGACTCTGCTGACAACATTTGGGGAGAAACTATGAGGAAAGAGCCTGGAGTGAGGGAGACACTTTGCCTGTGCTCAGCAGTCCAGTCCCAGTGTCAGAGAAGGACTTCACCTTGGAGGGCAGTCAGATAGATAGGCTTGGCCAGACAGGAGGTTTGATAACCAAATGGACATAGGTCTGAAGTTTAAAATGCTGGGTCTCTGACAACAACATGTAAAACAGGAGGGAACTGTGTTTCTAGTCTTCGGTGAAAAAAACAAAAGCGCTTTGCTGGGAGCTGGGAATGTGTATTGAAGGACTCGCCAGCCTAGACACAGGACACGGCCGTCTCTTCCCAGGACATGGGGAGCTCTGCATCTCTCCGTTGTTTTCCGGGGGCTCTGTCCATGAAGGGCCTAGGTTCTCTCTGCTCTCAGCTTCCCGCCCTGTCATCATACTTCATGCCCTTTCCCAACACACACACGCACATGCACACACACGCGCACACGTTTATGTGCTTTAGTTCTCTACATCTCCTTCAGCTCTTCCTTTACTTAGGTTAAGGGGGTCTTTATCTAATCTGGGGATGGGTGGGAAAGTTTGGAAAGAATTTGTTCTTTTTCACATTGTATCTTTCCAGTCATTTTGTCTATGTCAAGGCTGAGGCATCGGAAGTCAAGAGGTGGCTCCTGTGTGTTTTCTGCTTATGTTCTGTCATCTCTTCCTTGAGGTAATTAAGACCACATCAGGAAGAATAGGAGAAATAAGAAATACTTGGAGAAAATCCTGGATAATGATTTAATATATGAAACAAATTTTGGGACAGGAGTATATCTTGCTGTTTTACTTAAAATTGTGATTTCATCATTTTCCTATCTCATTTAATACTTTTCTAAAATGTGATTTTTAAATGACTGCATCATTTATTTAACTGCCATTCTTGTGTTTCAGCCTCCTTGGACTGATAAGGAACTCCCCATGAACCAAGAGCACCATACAGAAATTTTAAACTTCCGCTTCTGTCACTCGCTTCTGCCACGTAGCCCATCTAGAGCCTAGAATATTTCCAGATAAGGTAACGCACCTAACTTCCGCATCTGTTTCTGTATCCCACCTGTGCCGCGTAGACTAAGGGGAAGTCGGGTATGAAAGAAAGATGTCTGACCCTGATCGGGGCTCAGAATTTGGAGGGGAATGTAGAGGGAATCAAGGCTGATACCAAAGATGAAACGCTATTTGCCCTGACTAATGCCGTAGATGTTGGGACACCATTTGCCCTGACTAATGCTGTAAATGCTTCTCTCCCACCTCTGTAAGCCCCTTCGGGGCAAATCTATACCACGCTTCCCAAGACCCTCCCCATTTGGCCCAACATAAAAGAAGTGCGGGGCTATTGTTCTGGGCTCAGAATTTGAAGCCTGACTCCTCTGGGCCCGTGCACAGATCGTGCTCCAAAACCCCTCGGTGTCTGGTCGTTTCATTTTCTGTAACATTTGGTTCCCTGACCAGGAAACGACCTTACATAAATTCGGGCTGATTTGCCTCCGGCTGGGCAGGGCAGGTCGGGCGCCCGGTGGCCCGGCTGGGGACCGGGGGAGCACGTGCCCTGAGATTTCTTAGGCCCCGACCTATCGGGATACCGGACCCTGGCCCGCGACTCCAACCAGGAAGTGGGGGCTTTGGAACACGATCTATCAGAAGGCGCTGGTCAGTAAGATGATCAGTAAGTGCCCCGGGGACCAGGCCTGAGATCAGGAGGGATTTGGGTCCCTCATTTGTTACACCGGGATTGAGACTAGGGAAGTCCGATTGCCAGACCCTCGCTTGGGGAGGGAATTGAATAACCTGAGTGTTTGAAAGTGAAACCCAGTGTGTATGTGTTTGTGGCTCCACGGGCGACTGCCTACGGGGCAAGAGTGGGTCCCAACCTGTGATTCCTGTGTCGGACCATACGGCATAACGGTTGACAGTTAACCCCGAATTCTGCTGGGGCAACCTTAGCCGAGACCGACTTCGTCCTGCGAGGGAGCAGGCCAGGCGGACGAGCGAGTGCCCCCACCCTTTGTGTGTCTGCGCTGCACGGGAGGGAAGCCATGGGAGATGGACCTTCTACAATTTTAGATTGCATGCTGCAGAATTTCAGCAAATTTAAAGGGCAGGACCCATCGCTTGATGTGGGCCAATTAGAGACATTTTGTACTGCAGAATGGCCGACTTTCGGGGTTGGCTGGCCCCCCGAGGGAACATTAAATCTATCCACTATCAGAGCGGTTCACCTGAAAGATAGAGGAAAGCCAGGGCATCCCGATCAGTTTCCCTACACAGACAGATGGCAGGAGTTGGCCCAAGATATGCCCAATTGGTTTGGTAGGTGCACAGGGGCTCAGAGGCACCCTAGAGGAGTCACCGGTGGGGCACGCCCAAGAATGTGTTGTCCGCAGGCGCCCCCTACAGCACCCCCGCAGGAGCCCCTGACTCCCCCGCCTTCTGTCTCGCCCCAGGGGCATCAGTCTCCCCAAGAGCCTTCCCGAATTCGGTATCCAGCCCTGCCCCATCCAGACCCGTCACCGGTAGCCAGCAGACTTAGAAACCACCAGCCCCCTCTCCAAATGCCCCTCTGGGAGGTGTAGGTGGCACCCAGGGTCAGCGAGGATGGGACTGTCCAGCCTGGACCAGTTACTTATTACTACCAGCCATTCAGTACTACTGACCTCCTGAACTGGAAGCACCACACCCCTCCGTTCTCGGAGAAGCCACAGGCCATGATCGAGCTCGCAGACTCGATCTTCCAAACCCACCGGCCCACCTGGTTCGATTGTCGCCAACTCCTCCTGACCTTGTTCATCACTGAGGAGAGGAGAAAGATTCTACAGGAGGCCCGGCGCTACCTTGAAGCGCGTGCCCCAGCAGGAACCCTAGATCTCTCAGATTACGCTCGGCGTGCTGCCCCCGAACAACAGTCCACTTGGGACCCAAACACTGAGCAAGGGCAAGCTGCCTTGGATCTGTATCACCACTCCCTGTTGCAGAGGATAAAGGCGGCAGCCAACAAGCCCACTAATATGGCTAAGGTCACCACCATACACCAAAGACCAGATGAGTGCCCCGGAGACTTCCTTGAGTGGCTGATGGAGGCATACCGAGTGTTTACCCCTTTTGACCCAGGGGCAGCTGAAAATCAATGTATGGTAGCCATGGCCTTTGCCTCTCAATCAGCCACGGACATCAGGGGGAAGCTCCAAAAGCTTGAGGGCTTTGCAGGAATGACCTTAAATCAACCCCTAGCGGTTGCTAACAAAGTATATGAAAATCGAGATGAGGCGGCCGCAGCAGCCCGCCTAGAGGACCAAAAAATGCAGGCCACCCTGTTGGCCGCCGCGCTAGGAAGGCTGGCCCCCAATGGTGGCCCGAGCAACAAAAAGGGACACCTCAAGGTAGAAAAGGACTAGTGTGCCTATTGTAAGGAACGCGGGCACTGGAAGCGAGATTGTCCAGCTCGCAAGTGGCGCGAGGAGATGCCCGCCAGGCAGGCTATCCCACCACCACCAGCCCCCAACGTATTGGCCCTCGCCGGGTTCAACCAAGACTAGGGGCGACCGGGCCCCATCACCCTTGGTCCCCAGGAGCCCATGGTCAGGGTCAAAGTTGGGGGCCAAGACATTGACTTTATGGTAGACACAGGAGTGGAACACTCAGTAGTCACCGTCCCAGCTGGGCCCCCCACGGGGAAAGAAGTCCTCGTGCAGGGAGCCACCGGACTCTCGGCTAGCCCCTAGAAATTTTGTGAGGCACAGAAGGTCGAACTTGGGGGCCACCAGATCTCCCATGAGTTCCTCTACCTACCAGACTGCCCTATCCCCCTACTAGGCCGAGATATCTTGACCAGGCCAGCAGCACAGGTCACCTTCTGGCCAGAAGGGGCCTCCCTGGACCTCCCCACGCCACGAACTATTACCCTAGTGCTTCCACGAGAAGAAGAATGTAGGCTCCACCAGGAAGACGGAGTGTCAGCCCCAGACCCCCTCTGGGCTAAATACTCTGGGGTCTGGGCAGAGGACAACCCGCTGGGGCTGGCCACGGAACGAGAGCCTGTATTAGTAGAACTTATACCCGGGGCAACTCCAAGGTGCTTAAAGCAATATCCAATACCCAGAGAGGCCCGCCATGGTATAGCCCCAATAATCAACAAGCACCTAGAAGCAGGGATCCCGGTCCCCTGCCAGTCACCGTGGAACACGCCACTGCTCCCCATAAAGAAGCCCGATGGATCCGGTTACAGGCCAGTGCAGGACTTGAGAGCAGTCAACCAGGCCACAGTCACCCTGCACCCGGTGGTCCCAAACCCGTACACTCTATTGGGCCAGTTGCCACTGACTGCTACCCATTTTACCTGCCTAGACTTGAAGGATGCCTTTTTCTGCATCCTCCTAGCCCCGCAGTCGCAGGCCATATTTGCCTTCGAGTGGGAGGACCCAGTATCTGGGGAGAAATCCCAGCTAACTTGGACAAGGCTACCGCAGGGATTCAAAAACTCCCCCACCATTTTTAGTGAGGCCTTCGCTAGAGACCTGCACCTGTTCAGGGATAAATACCCGGAGGTCACCCTGCTCCAATACGTAGATGACCTGCTACTAGCCAGACGGGGGACAGAGGACTGCCGAACCCACACCGGTGTCCTGCTCCAGTTACTGCAAGACTGAGGGTATCGAGTGTCTCGGAAAAAGGCGCAACTTTGCCAAGCAACCATCAGGTACCTAGGGTTCCAAATTAGTCAAGGGCAGCGGACTCTCGGGGTAGAAAAAAAAGCAGTCATTAAGCAAATGGCAGTCCTGACAACCAGAAAGCAACTCAGAGAATTTCTAGGAGCAGCAGGTTTCTGCCGCCTATGGATACCTGGCTATGCCCAAATGGCAAAGCCCCTAAATCCGGCCACAAAGGGCCCGGACACTGAGCCATTCCTTTGGGCATCTGAGCAAGAAGAAGCTTTCCAGCAAATTAAAGACTGCTTAACTAGCACGCCAGCCCTAGGGCTCCCAGACCCTGAAAAGCCGTTTTGCTTTACACACATGAAAAAATAAAGTAGTCCTAGGTGTACTAAGACTATGTACGGGGTGTAACCCAAGACTATGGACCTTGGAAGAGACCAGTAGCATACCTATCCAAGCAATTGGATAATGTTGCGGCCGTCTGGCCACCGTGCTTGAGGGCAGTTACGGCAGTGGCAGTCCTACTGAGGGAGGCTGACAAACTGACCTTTGGCCAAGAGACACACCTTTACCTGCCCCACTCCATGTACAGCCTCCTGGAGGGAGCCGGGCACCGGTATCTGTCCAACCCACGCCTTGCTCAGTACCAAGGACGACTTCAAGGGAACCCCCGAGTCCACCTAAAAACGGTGTGGTCTATCAACCCCACCACATATCTGCCAGCAGAGCACGGGGCCCCTGACCATGATTGCATGGATGTCACTGACCAGGTCTACGCCAGCTGGCCTGACCTGAAAGAGCAGCCCCTGCCTCACGACGATTGGACACTGTACACTGACGGAAGCAGCTACCTGACAGAGACCGGGGAGCGCCGCACAGGCTACGCGGCCACCACCCAGAACACAGTCATAGAGGCGAGGGTCCTCCCAGCTGGGTGGTCAGCCCAACGGGCCGAGCTGTTAGCACTCATACCTGCCCTAGAACTAAGTGAAGAGAAGACGGTCAATATATATACAGACTCAAAATATGCCTATGCTACCCTGCATTTCCATGGAGTAGTCTAACGAGAAAGGGGCCTCCTGACCACAGAAGGGAAGGAACTTAAAAGCAAATAAGAAATACCCAGGCTCCTGGAAGCTGTAAAGGCCCCGGCCCGGGTGGCCGTAATCCACTGCTGCTGTCATCAATGAGGTCACACCAAAGAGACAGAGGGAAATAACTTTGCTGACCAAGCTGCCAAGGAAGCAGCTCTCAGGCCGCCTGAACCAATCGCTACCCTCCACCCACTGCTGGGGGTAAGTCCAGCCAAACAAGATTATAGCCCAGGAGAAAATCAGTGGGCCAGCCAGGTCCGAGCCCAGAGGACCTCAGGGGGACTTTGGAGGCTAGAGGATGGGCGTATTTACATACCGCAAAGTCAAAGCCGGAACATCGTCCAGAATTGCCACCATCTAACTCATCTAGGAAAGACCAAATTGAGCCAACTCCTTGGGAAATATCTCTGTATTCCATCCCTAGACACCCTATGTGCTACCATCACCTCCTGCTGCCAGGCTTGCGCCCAACATAACACAAAGGCATCCAAGACCACCAACCCAGTAATCCAGTATATCGGGAGGCAGCCCTTTGAAGACCTCCAGCTAGACTTCACGGAACTCAGGCCAAGCCGCGGGTATAAGTATCTCTTGGTATTAATATGTACCTTTTCAGGGTGGGTAGAGGCCTTCCCTATTCGCACAGAGAAAGCCCACGAAGTAGCACGGGTACTGCTCTGGGAAATAATCCCACGGCACGGGTTGTCCTTCAGTCTCCAAAGTGACAACGGGCCCGCCTTTACTGCAAGAGTGATCCAGCTACTGACCCAAGCCTTAAAACTAAGATGGAGGCTTCACGCTGCCTACCGACCTCAAAGCTCGGGCAAAGTAGAACGAATGAACCGAACTCTAAAAGAGACTCTAGGAAAACTTTGTTAAGAGACTCTCCTACCCTGGCCAGATGTCCTGCCGCTTGCCCTCTTCCGAGTTAGGTGCACCCCAAATTCAGCAGGGTACACCCCATACGAAATCGTATATGGAAGGGCAACCCCTATAACCCAAATCCCTACCACCACAGACTTAACCACCTTAGGGGAGGCCCACCAAGCCTTCTACCTTAAAGCCCTAGGTCGAGAGTTAGAGAAAGTCAGGCAGGCCCACCTTGGGCAAGAAATAGTGCCAACAGGGGGGCCAGCCCACTCCCATAAGCCAGGGCAGTATGTTTGGATAAAAGACTGGAAAAAAGAGTCCCTCCAACCTAAATGGGTTGGGCCCTACCTAATACTGTTAATTATCCCCACCGCCTTAAAGGTTGCAGGTGTCACTCCATGGATCCATCACACCAGGGCCAAGGTTGCCGCTGACCCTGAGGAAACCAACCCGGGACCGGAACAGGGACCAGGCCGAATCCCAGCCCTAAAGCTGCAAAGGACCTGCCAAGGCGGGGAGGAGGAGTGGACCATCACCGAACCAACGCTACTTGCCGACACCTCCAGCACTAGGCCCCACCAGAAAAGACTGAATAATTTGCCTGTAACCCTGTTCACCACGAGAATGCTCCCTGTAATTCTAGCCCTTCTTTCCCTCGTTCCCTACCTGGTGCAACCCACTACATGGCAATATAATGAAACCATTGTTGTCCATGAATATAGAAAGGAAGGGAATTGGCTAACTATAGCCACCATAGGCACCAAAAATTGCCAGGGGCTTTGCCAAGGGGAAATAGAAATCAAGATTCCGGGGGTAATGTTCCATAGCTTAAAAGGATGGTTCTGGTTCAGAGACCCCTTTATCTGTTTCAGGGAGGACCAGAAAGATCAGACCTGCAACTGGTGGCCAGAGATCTATGGGGGCTGCGCTTACAAAACTTGCCGGGTCCACCCAACAAATGGCAAAGAAGTTGTTATAACCTTAGACAAGGCAGAGGATAGTATCTGGGAAAAGGGGGTAAGAGGAAAAGTTTATGTAGGCATGACCCACTCAGGACCAGTGGGAGATATCATAGTTACCAAGAAAAGGGAACTATTTATTGGCCTCCACCAATTAAAAACTATTCAAAGGACCGTTGAGCGGGCCGAGCCTCAAGTCTGCCAGACTGGAACCCCTTTCTCCTGGATAACCCTAATCCAAGAAGGGGCGGCCCTCCTCAACCTCAGTGCCCCAGGGAACTTCTCAGAATGCTTTCTCTGCGCTTCTCTGAGTAAGCCCCCACTCGTTGCAGTCCAGGTAAATGCCACCCCTCACAACAGCACCAGCACCAGCCAAAAAGGGCACTTGGGTCCCATCCAGGCCCCTTTATACCAGTCTCCAGAGAGGGAGTCCTACCCAAACAGTACCAGTTGGTGCAAAGAAGTAGGGGCACGGAACTTCGAGCCCCCACCAGGCCTATTCTTTTGGACCAATCAAACATTAGTTCCCAAAATAAACTGCTCGGACTCTCATGTCTACCTCCTCGTAGCCCTAGCACCCCAGCTACTAGCTTATCCACCTGGAGAGCTGGAAGCAAAGCACATAAACTCCAGCCTCCACACGAGGGCCGTATTTCTCCCAGTACTAGTAGGCCTAAGCTTTGCAGCTTCCGTAACCAGTATCAGTGTCGCAGGGGCCGGACTAACTACCAGCCTGCAATCTCGAGACACCCTCCGCCAAGAGTTACACGAGGCCCTGGGGTCGGTATCGGAGTCCATGGCCTCCCTGCAACGTCAGATCCTTTCCCTTGCTAGAGTAGCCCAGCAGGACCGCCGAGCATTAGACCTCCTTACCGCAGACAAAGGAGGGACCTGCATATTTTTGGGAGAGGAGTGTTGTTATTTTGTCAATGAAAGTGGACTGGTTGAGGAAAATCTGCAGCGTATAAATAATCTTAAAGATAGGCTGCGACTTAGCTCTGGGATGGGGGCCACGCCCTGGTGGCAGAATACCCTCCTCTCCTTCCTAGCCCCTGTCCTGGGACCCTTAGTCATCTTCATACTAGTCATCACCATAGGACCATGGGCCGTCAGAACAATAGTTAGTCAACTAGAGGGGGCCCTGGTGCAGAAAACTACCAAACGCATCCTCACGCTCCAACAGCAACAGGAGCAGAGGACCGCACTTCTGGGTGCAGAGATAGACGAAAGTGCTATATAAGCACCCACAGTGGGGACTGATAAGGAACTCCCCATGAACCAAGAGCACCACACAGAAATTTTAAACTTCCGCTTCTGTCACTTGCTTCTGCTACGTAACCCATCTAGAGCCTAGAATATTTCCAAATAAGGTAACGTACCTAACTTCCGCATCTGTTTCTGTATCCCACCTGTGCCTCGTAGACTAAGGGGAAGTCAGGGGTATGAAAGAAAGACGTCTGACCCTGATCAGGGCTCAGAATTTGGGGGGGAATGTAGAGGGAATCAAGGCTGATACCAAAGATGAAATGCTATTTGCCCTGACTAATGCTGTAGATGTTGAGACGCCATTTGCCCTGACTAATGCTGTACATGCTTCTCTCCCACCTCTGTAAGCCCCTTCGCACCAAATCTATACCACGCCTCCCGAGACCCTCCCCATTTGTCCCAACATAAAAGAAGTACGGGGCTATTGTTCTGGGCTCAGAATTTGGAGCCTGACTCCTCTGGGCCTGTGCACGTAAATAAAGATTGTACTCTAAAACCCCTCGGTGTCTGGTCGTTTCATTTTCTGTAACAGGACTGCTCTAACAAAACACCACAGAGTATGACTTATAAGGAGCAGAAATTTATTGCTCACAGTTCTGGAGGCTGAAAATCTGAGATTAGGGTACCAGCACGGTAGGGTATGGGCCCTCTTCCAGGCTGCAGATGCCTCATTGTATCCTCACATGGTGGAAGGAGGCTAGGGAGCTCCCTGGACGTCTTTTAAAAGAGCAGTGATCCCTTTCATGAGAGCTCCACCCTCATGACCTAATTACCTCCCAAAGGCCTCACCTATTAATACCATCACCTTTGGGTATTAGGATTTCAACGCACGACTTTTGTGGAGACACAAACACTCAGACCACAGCACATCATTCCCAAGATTGTTTTTTCAATTTTAAAATAGCTTAGTAATAAAAAAACCAAAACATTGTTCATAACTCTGGCTACATTTCTCTTTATTTCCTGATTATGAATTCCTAAAGAGGAATTACTTAGTCAAAGCACATGAACATTTGAAGGACTTCTGATACTTGTGTCCAAATTGCCCTCCAGCCAAATTGCCCCAAACAGTCTGAAAATGGCACCTACTTATTTGTAATGCCAGAAGCCTTATTATATTGAGAAGCATCAATTATAGAATCTTCCTCATCTTGAGATCTCACCTTTCTGTGTAGTTTTGAGGTTGAATGCTTTTAGTTGTGGTGATATTGGATAAACAAAAAGTATTTTGGAAGGTTTCTGGAGAAATGGGACTAGTGTGGGTTTGCAAGGGGAAAAGGGAAAACCTTGACAGTTTTGGGAAGGGCTTACCGCCTGTGCCCAGGAAGGCAGGTGGGAACGTGGGATGAGGATGGGAAAATGAGAGCTCAGTCAGGATGGTAGGGTGAAGGGTCTTCCTGGGAGGAGGGGATGGAGGCAGGACACCCAGGTGCCCCCTAATCTTTCAACTACTCATGACCTTCAGTGTAGTCACACTCACTTTTATTTTTCAGCTACCGTATTAAAAAAGAAAACCTCCCGATTTTTTTTCTAAGTAAACTAAAAGACAGGAAAACTCTAAGGCTGACATACAGCACATTCTAAGTGGGACCTATCTGCTGGCTAAGCAGTAGATCAGCACAAATTATGAGCATTTAAATATGTGTTAACCTACTAATTGAGGGTAGGGGGACATTGGATGATGTGTTCTCCCTAGATGCCCTTGATCTTCCCCTCCTGATTCCTGAAACACCAATTAACACTTAGTCAATACTAGAAAACATATGGTGAGGATAAACACTACCCCAGAAAAATATCTCACCCTGGCTTGTCACAGGACATTAACCGACCCATACTGG
Source organism: Mormoops blainvillei (assembly GCA_004026545.1). Lineage (NCBI taxonomy): Eukaryota > Metazoa > Chordata > Mammalia > Chiroptera > Mormoopidae > Mormoops > Mormoops blainvillei. The sequence goes on from PVJD01008707.1 coordinate 44,441, forward strand.
CACCCCTGAGGGGGTGGCAGCAGCAAACTGTAATGGAAAAGTTACTATTTTCCTATTTAACTTTCTGTTTGAGAAAAAGATCCTTTGAAGGCCTAAGAACAGCAAAAGAAAGTGTGTGCGCGTGTGTGCGTTGGGTCTTGTGTTCTGTCTAATTCTCTTTCTCACATGTGATCTGACTGTTGCCTTGGAATAAGGTCAGCCTAATTATAGTTTGTTAGAGGAGTGAGTGCGTGATGCATTACGAGAAGTCATCCTTATAACTACCCAAATGATGTCTGAAATTTCACCATTGATAAGCCGTCTTCAGGGAGCTCCCATGTCATGGGAAGTCCCTTGGCATGAACTTCACATTCATTCCTGAAAGAAACAATGAAGCCGCCTTAAAGGCAGGGGCTCCGGTGGGCTCTGAGGGAAGGACGGCAGCACTGGCCCTTTGGCCGAGGGCTCTCTGTAGGCAATCCTCTCTAGCCTGAGGGCTTTCTCTGTTCCAGTGAGACAGTTCCTCTCAGGATTTTGAGACTTTGGGACTTGGGGACTTTGCTTCCCCTGCTCTGCATGCCTATGGTAGTCAGAATTATGGCCCACAAATGCTGTCCACGTCCCTGTGCCTGGAACCCATGAGGATGGTAGTCAACACAGCAAAGGGAATTAAAATTACAGATGGAATTAATTGCTAATTATCTGACCTCAAGATGGGAAGATTATGTTGGATTAATAAGGTGGGCTAAACATAATCATAAGAGCCCTTATAATTGGAAGAGGGAGGCAGAGGAGAGAGAACCAGAGAGAAGGAAGGATGAGAAGGAGTCACTTAATGTTGGCTTTGAAGATGCAGAATGGGATCTTGAGCCAAGGAATGTACGTGGCCTCTAGGAGCTGGGAAATGAAATGAAATAGATTCTTCCTTAGAGTCTTCAGAAGAAATTTACCCTTGCTGACACCTTGGTTTTAGACTAGTGAGACCCATTTTAAACTTCTGAAATTTAGAACTTTAAGATAATAAGTGTAAATGTATTGTCTTATGCCACCAAAGTTTGTCTTTTTTTTTTTTTTTTTTTTTTTACAGCAGCAGTAGGAAAATAATACACACTGCCTAATTTGTTTGTCCATCAGCCTGGGTCCCCAGGAGGGACATTGTCTGAACTCCTACCAGACTCAAGGTTGTGCTGATTCTCTTGGCTGGTATATACTGGTTATTTAGTAGAAGCTTAAAATTGCGAGAAATGGGGTGTCTGGAACACCTGGGGAGGTACTGCAGAATATTTCTAAATTACACCAGCTGAGCTGGGGAGGATATGGGAAAAATACAAGGATAATGCTTTGAGTCCCTAAACATTTCTCGACCCACAAATAATCCTTTTTTGTCTCTGTTTAAATCTTTAATACCTACTGTCCACTTGTTCAGCCCTGACAGTTTCTCATGGGGTCGGTGCTATTCAGAATATGAAGAATCAGAAAAAGAGCTTTTTGTCTTTAAAAATGGAGATGACTGTAAACATTTATTCATTCATTTATCCAATGCAAATTAGCTTCAGGTTTTTGTTATGTCAGCTGGCAGTAGAACGGTGGCGCCTGCTTAGGAGACCTGTGGGAAGCCCAAGAGCAAGAACATGAGGTCTGCCGGGGGGAGTCTGCACCCACAAGTCCGCAACTGAGACAGATGAAAACCCCAACCCTAGTATAAGGAAGGTTGTGGACATTCCCTAAGGGAGGTGTTAGCAGGGGCAATCTGAGTTCAGAGGGTCAAAGACAAAATGGTTATGTCGGGACAGTGGAACTGTCTTTAAAATGGGACAGGTCATCTGTTGCAAAGGTGCAGCCTCCTTCAGGCAGAATGTAGCACAACATTCAGGGCCAGTTTGGTCTGAGAGACAAAACTCTCAGTGCTGCCATAGGAACAAACCGGCATTTACTCTTAGGGTCAGAAGAGCTAAACACGTTTTTAAAAATGGGTTTAATTTTTTCAGGTTTCATAATAGTAATGCAAGTGTGCAATAGCAGCATATTGTCCTTGAACAAAAGGATGAGGCCACAAATATAAATGGTCAGAGTGTAACACTGTCCTAAGGATGCAGACCATAGAAGGGCAACCCCAGAGTGCTTAATATTGAGTTGCTTTGTTGTCTAAGCTCGAGTAATGAGCCAAGCAAGTATATGTGAGTCATTCTACTTCTGTTTCCAAAACAGACTTACTGACCTGATTTAAGAGGCATTAAAAGGGACGAAGTTGGCATTTGCAAATATATTTAACTTATTTGTCTTGCAGGCAGAGAACATGTTGGGACAACTTTCAGCCGCATTATGTGTGGTCCAGGAGCTTTGATCTCTTTATGCTTCCTTTATATTGAAAAAAAAAAAGCTTTGAAGTATCCTGCAATAATGAATACAGTAGACGCCTGTTGTAATGGGTTGCTATGAAATTGATTTGACTCTGCCAAGGGTCAACTCTTGTCTCCTGATCAAACCCTCATGTGCTGTAAAAGCCTTTTGCCTCCCAGTAACCTAAGAGGAGAGTATTAGTCATACTTCCTATTTTCAGCTTAGGAAGGGGTATTTACCATTTAAGGTCCTCCATCATGCCATTGATTAGATAGGGTTTCTGTACCAGAATGGCTGTCATAATGTCCAGTACAAGAGGAGGTGACATGGTTCCTAGGCATCTACCTCTGGGTGATTTTTTTTTCAGTTGTATATAAACTTTTGACCGATGCTGGTGATTTTGACATGATGCTTTTTCTTATGACTATTCCATTGATCAGTAAACTAAAAGCAAAACGTAAAATTAACAGCCTTTTGGATTTATACTATCCATGGATCATAGGTAGGTTTAGTCTGATTTTACCTGACAGTTTGGAGCACATAAAAAAATCTTGTGTTTGATCAACTGAATAATCCTTTCTTAGTTCTTTGTCTGGGCCTTTCAAATTAGACCAAAGAATTGGGAGCTCTATAATCCCTGGGGTCCCACCTTTCTGGGTCTTGGGACTCATAGTCAAGACTTACTGATGGGGGGCTGCATGCATCTATGATGGTCGCTGTAACCCTTAGCCGTTCTTCAGTGGGTAGAACAAGGTGGAAATCATACTTGTGCTTCCACCTAGCAGAGATGACTTCCTTGTTTCTCTTTCTTTCTTTTCTGCCCCCACCACATACCGGTCCTCTCATATCCCCAGGCTTCCGGTTGTGCGGGCGTTATCTCAGAAGTGGAGATAGGTAACCAGAGGAACAGCATACTCATGCCGCCCTGTTTGTGATTTCGTTCTGTATGGCGATAGCTCTGTCTGGGATACAGGACTCTGCCTGGGATTCACCAAACCTTTGTCAAACATTATGTGAAACCCTAATTCAGTGGGACAGGTCATGAGCACCCAGGAAATTTTGCATCTTTCAGGTGAGGCCAATTCACAATAGCTAGGTGCTGTTTTGAGAAGTAGGTGGGGAGCAAAGAGGTGGATCTAAGTAACAAGTATCTCTCCTATGGTGGGAAGGAGGTGGTTTTACAACTTAGAAGGTATGGCTGTAGACGTAAATAATGAGTGCTGGAAATCCAACAATGAGACAATGGTCTTTAATAAACTCCAAGTAATCTCCTTTTACTACATTGACTTTCACTTCAGGAGGATCAGTTTGTGGCTGAAATCCGTTCATAGTGCTCCTTTAATGAGAAGAATAGTGACCCGGAATGAGGGAGGCCTGTTTAGAACACAAATAGCTATTATTACAATTCTAGATAACGCAGTCTAATAGAAGGCCATATGATTGAAAAGACAGATGATAAAATCTAAATATGAGTAAAGCCTGAGAATACACTCTTTCTTCTAGTGCTGACTGTCTAGTTGTGTCTTATCTAACCCCGTAATTAGGATGGCATTTAGAAAATATGAGAAAAGTTGGTATTCTTTTCATTACCCCCAAATCTTTGCATTGCTGCAAGAAACTTTTGGCTTCAGCTCTTCCCTGTTCATTAACCATGCCAAAATTTTTAATCTAACACCACTGTTAAAGAGTGGCAGGCTTCCAGGGAAATATATCAGCCAGGCTTATTAATTTCATGCCAAGTGCTGGAGGCGTGAATGTAGAGAACGCTGTTTGACTTTGGATAATAGGAATCAGGCAGCTTAAAGGCAAGGGATAAAGATCAGGAGCCCTGTGTCTCAGGAGGAGGAGCAGGTGCAGGCTTCAAGCAAGGCCTTCAGGCCCAAAGGGGCAGCCCATGCTTAAAACAATCTGCAGTGCATTTTTTTTTTTTTTAATTTGGCGTGTGCCTCTCACAGCTTAACAGACCGCTGCTCCACAAAGAGGGGTAAACAGAGAAAGGGAAATTAAAAAGGGATGTCTCAAGGTAGACAAAAACAAATTAGGGCAAACAAATTACACAGAGTCAACAAATAAACAAGGGAACATCTGTGAATTTATTTCTTGGATTTTCTGATTCTGAATGCAACCTAAGAAATGGTAAAGGGAGGTGAGCAGTTTAATCTAGAGCAAAGTCCTTTTTGGAAGGAAGAACAAGCTGAACACAAAAAGAGCGAGAAGTACTTAGAAGTCTAAGTCTCAGCAGGGTGCTAGAGAAGGGGGCCAGGAACACTGCAGAGGGGGCTGAGAAGCCTAAGGCAGTAGTCTGGGTGAGCTAGTTTTGCGACTGCTTTCTCTGCTGCACCCTGTCTCCCTCGGAGGGCAGTTGCCGCTGTGGTTTACGCCGACCTTCACATAGGAACAGGCTGTGGAAAGAGAAAGAGGTGTCAGTCCGCTCACATCAGCAAAACAAAATAAAGCAAGCAACATTCCAAAAGCGCAAGTGTTCACAGTATCCATTTTCCACATCTAGTCCTAGTGGGCACACTTAACTCTTCGGACCACTAGACCCTTGCCAGGTGTGGTTGCTGCTGCCACAATTTCCCTCCCCCCATCCCCCCAGGCTGGTGAGACAGGCTCAAGGTTGTAAAGGAAGTACAGCACATTATCAATACAATGCGACTATTAACCAAAGGCAGAAAGAGTGTTACTAAATTTAGAGACTTATCTGTCTTTATCGAAAAGTTTGGGATTGGTTTAAAACATCTGCCATGCATCTTCTCACTGCGGAGAGTGGGCCCTTAATATGGAGTGAAGAAATGATAAATACTTGATTTATTCATTGCATAAGCCCAAATGATATTCATATAATTTCCAAAACTTCTCCTTTGGACTTTTTAAGCTTCATGAAGTGTGAGGTTGTTTAGGGTTTAAACTACTCCTTTTCTAATCTTATTGCTGTTCTAAATGCCCTATTTACCTTTCCTCCCTTATGCTTTCATCTTGCAGGTAATAACCTACAAGAAACATTAAAAAAAAGTGAGAACTTTTTGGGGGGAGGGTAAATGCCAGAAGGAAATGAGTGTCCAATTCTCCACTATTCTTCACTTACGTAATTTTGCTTTATTGCTTATTCCTAAATGGGGCACAACAAGTGAGTTGTACATGAGAAGAATTATACTAGATGTGGGCAATTTGCAAACATAAGAATGGTACCCGTATATTAAAAAGTCTAGTAGTTAGGATTTGGTCTATGAAGTAAACTGCAGGGAGTAAGCAGAAAGTCAATAGTAATCGATAACTCATTAGATTGGTAGTGGGGGCATGGTGGCACTTCACTTAGCAGAGGTGGGCATGTTATGTGACTTTCGTTGAAATATCTGACTTCTGTGTGCCTGCTGGTTTGTAAAATGGACGGAGCTATATTTGTTTCTTCCTAGCCTTTCAAGAAAAAGAAGGAAGTCCAGCCAGTCTTTGTAAGATACCTTTAATTGTGGACAGAAATTGCCTATAAAAATACGAGCCTCCATTATGATTAATCCTCAATTCATAGGGCTGCAAGGGGCCATGTGAGGTCAGCTTATTCTCACTCAACTTGTGGTGCTTGCCACTTGGAATCTTGGAAAAGCGTCATGATAGATTATTCCAAATTCTTTTGTGTTGAGGTATTAATATGAGTTACCCAATTACTATCAAAACCCCTCTAAAACCTGTAGGATGTAAGAAATCAATATCATCAAATATTTATTGGGTGTCTATTGAGTGCTTTGAGTTTCATTTGTAACTATTTGCCATGATTTCGAGTTCAGGTCTACAGGCTCTCCTTTGCTTATTTAGTAACTTTTCTTCCCACTCGGTTTTCCTTTTTAAATCTTTAGATTTCTTTTATAAACCAAATATGCTTCTCTGGAAAGAATTTGTAAGAAATCCAGGTTTAATGCCAATTCTGGAGAGAAGGCATGAAAATAACTCCAATTTCATAGAACAAAATATCACTTCAAAGGCTACTGCTACGCTAAACCTGCAAGGATAAGCAGAATATGGTTTGTAATATTGTTATGGTTTGCACATACACGAGGAACCCTATTCTGAATTAAACTGCAGAACTTGTTCTATAAATCTTATAGAAAAATTATTTTACTGTAATTATGTTGTTAAAAACATAATTTGAGTAGCCTGGATACCAATCTATTTACTTTACTTGATGAAGTGCCCAAACCCACATTTAATACCTTCTGCATACTCTCCATACCCCATTATGGCACTAGAGGTTACAGGGAGTGACATGCTTAATGTGAATCATGCTGTACTTATGGAGGGTCTTTTACCTTGGATTTCAAACCATGTCAATGATTTTGGCAATCAGCACGTTTAGTGCTGTTTTCCTCTAATTTCTCTGGATACCTATGCACCTGGGAATCTGTGATTTTATTCTTTGACTCCAGTTTCAGATTTACAAATTAGAGCTGGTGACAACTAGTAGTGGTCCTTTGTTAATGTGTAGAAGTGCTTTGAAATCCTGGGAAGAATGGTGTTGTAGAAATTCAAGGTGGTTATTAGTCTAATTAACCAAATAATTTAATGAATCAAGTTAGTTCTCAACTTTGTATTGCTTGTCGCCTATTAAAAAAGTCATTACCACTCCTGCTTTTGAGTTAGATTACGTAGCTCGAATCAGACTAAACTTCCTGCTAAGAGCAACTGAAAAACAGATGTTTGAAGCAACAGTGGGAAATCAAGGAAGCCAGGACTTGACAGATCAAAATTCCAAAAAGAAGAAAAATGTATTAAAGTGAGCCTTACGTTTACTATAAGCTTTTCCCTGTGGGCATTTGCCAGTTGTAGGGCAGAACATAGAGTCTGGACAGAAACCTTATCGTGAGCATATTCATTGGGCTGGGAGTCAAATATTAGAGTTCAAGACTACCAGGGCCGCCAGAACTCGAGGAGCAAGGTCCTAGAGGAAAGAGTGCTATAGACTATTGAGCCCACTTTTCTGCCTGCAATTTCTTTTTGAGTCATTTGTTGCATCCTAAAAAGCACATGCTTTGGATGAGATGCTGATAAACTAAGCAGAAAGCTGCAAGAAGCTAAAAAGCAAAGAGAGTAGTATCACAGTGCTTTGGAGATTGAAATTGAGTTCAGGAAGAGGGGCTCTGGTAAATAGTGGAGGCTTTCAATTGAGACTCCTAAAGGGCCAAGCTTCAGAACAAGGGAAAACCAGAAATAGACTCTGCTTACCTGGATCAGGATAACCTCTCAGTTCTCCATCTGCCTTCCAGAAAAAATAAGAAATCCTCTCTGTGGAATTATGCACAGATAGGATTTCTCACACATTAAAATAAAAGATTACCAGGCATAATAAGAAAGAGAACAAAATGACAAAAAAAAGAAAAAGAAAAAAAGAAAAGAAAAACAAACATGAAACCAATAATCAAGCAAACAACTCCCTCTTTCTATAATAAGGAAAAATGATAAAAGAAACAGACCCACAGGTGATCCAGACCTTGGAGTTCTTAGACACAGGTAGAGTTTAAAATAAATATGATTAATGTGCTAAAAAAATAGAGAAAACAATGAAAACTATCACCACAGAACAAGAACCTGTAAAAATGAAGCAAAAATAAGAACCTCTATGAATATAGTTGAAATTACAGTAAGCAAATTTAATAATTCAATAGATGGGTTTAATAGCAGATTAACATTGAGTAAAACAAGAATTGTTGAACTGAAACATAGCTCATTCAAAAATATCCAGACTGATGTACAGAGGGAGAAAAAAAGGATGGAAAATATGTAATAAGAGGTATATATGGAAAGTGGTAAAAGCTCTAAATATATGTAATTGGAGTCCCAGAAAATGAAAAGCGAGACAATGGTCAGAAGTAATATTTGAGAATATACTGGCTGACAATTTTCATAAATCCATGGGGCATCAAAGCACAGATGCAGAGGTTCTATAGAAAAATACAGAGAAAACTACTCTGGGGCATACCAAGACAAACTGATGAAAAACAAAGACACAAACAGAATTTTAAAAGTAGCCAGAAAGAAAAGAAACATGTTCACAGGAACAACAATAAGACCAATACATGATTTTTAAGAGAACTAATGGGAGCTAGATAAAAATAGCACCTCTTTAGTGTCAAAAGAAAATAATTGTTAATCTAGAATTTTATATCAAGAAAAACATTCTTCAAAATGAAGATAAAATAAAAATGACATTATGAGACAAACAAGAGCTGATGGAATTCATCTCTAGCATTGAATACTAAAAGAAATAGTAAAGGAAGTTCTTCAAGGAGAAGGAAAATGATCTTATATGGGTATTAATGATACTAATATAAGCAGATTTTCAGGCAAGAAGTATTACTATAAACTGGGGTTTCTCTATTAAGTATGACTGGCATTTTGGACTGGATAATTCTTTGTTGTGGGGACTGCCCTGTGCACAGTAAGATGCTTATCAGCATCCCTGGCATCCATTCACTAGATGAGTAGAATCCTGCCCCCAAAACTGTAACAACTGAAAAATTTTCCAGATATTACCAAATGTCCCCAGTTGAAAAGCATTGTTATGGATAAAAAGAGACATTCTACAATGTTAAAAGAGTCAATTCAAAAGGAAGATAAAGCAATCCAAAATTTAAGCTTTATTCCTCTTCTAACATAAGCATTAGAGTTATAAAAATTTCTCTGAGCATTGCTTCACCTTAGTTTCATTGTGCATATTTCTTTGATCCATGTGTTAATTAGTATTGTATTGTTTAATTTTCAAACAGTTGGTGATTTTCTAGCTATCTTTCTATTATTGATTTACAGATACCAAAAATTAGTAAGCATGTAGAAAACAGGGACAGCATGATTCATAACATTTACCTGACTGAACATGTAAAACACTGTGTAGAGTGACTGTAGAGATACATTTTCTTTTCAAGTGAATGTGGAACATTTAAAGAAGCAGAGGATATGCCTGGCCATAAAACGTGTTACATCCAATTTCAAAAATCAAATCAGAGTGTATTTTCTGATCATAATGAAACTAAGAAGAAATTTTAACAAAGTGAAGGAGAAAAAATATGATCACCTCAATAAATTAAGAAACCACATGGAATAAAATTTAATACCAACCAATGAAAAAATCCTTCGAGAGGTAGGAACAGAAACTTCCTTAACTATGAAAGTTATCACCCCCTCCCAAACCTGATTCGATAGCAAACATCACTCACTTTTAATGATTAAATACTGAAAATATTTCCTCTGATATTAGGAATGAGTCACGGATATCTTCTGTTGCCACTTTTATTCATCATTGTATTGAAATTCCTAGCCAGTGCAATGAGATAAGAAAAAAGGAAGACAAATATTATATAGAAAAATAAAACTGTTTTTGTTTGCAGATGACAGGTTTATGCACACAAAAGTTTCAAAAGAATCTATAAATGAACTATTAGAATTAATAGTAGTTAATTTAGCAAGGCCACTGGATACAACAAAGTCAATATATAAAAAGCAATTGTATAATATTTACACATATATCAGCCATACTAAATTAGAAAGTGAATTTTTAAAAATATGCCATTTGTACTAGCATGAAAAAAATTAAATAGTCAGGAAAATTATAATAAATGCAAGGTCTCTTCACAGAATACTATAAAATATTACTGAGATAAAGACCTAAATAAGTGGAGGTGCATAGAGCAATTTCATAGATTGGAAGGCTCAATATTGAAAAGATGCCAGTTCTCAATTTGATTTGTCTTAATAAAAATTCCAGCTGATTTTTGGTGGAAATTGACAAGTTGATTCTAAAATTTACATGCAAATGCAAAGGGTTAAGAATAGTGAAGACAATCTTGAAGAAGAACAAAGTTGGAGGATGTAGACTTTCAGCTATCAAGACATCTTCCAGAGCCACAGTAATTAACACTGTTTTGCTGGTCCCAGGATAGACAAATTGACTAATGGAATAGAAAAGTCCAGACGCAGACCCACAAATATCCCTGGCCACCTGATTTATGACAAAGGTGCCATAGCAATATAGTGCCAAAGCCTATTTTTCTTTATGCAATAAATGGTGCTGCATCAGTTGGATATAAATATAGGGAAAAAAAGAACTTTGTCCTTTACCTCAGACCATAAACAAAAATCAATTCTCAGTGGATCATTGACGTTAATGTGAAATAAATATTTTAGATAATAACATTGAAGAATGTATTCAAGACCTTGGAATATGCACAACTTGCTTAAATAGGACACAAAAAGAGCTACATAAAATGAAAGGTTGATAAACTAACTTTATTAAAATAAAAAATCTCTTTTCTTACCATTAAGGAGAGTAAAATGAGAAGCAACAGAATAAGATATTTACATTAGGCAGAAGATATTTACATCACTAATATCAGACAGAGGAGTAGCAGCTAAAATTTATTTTTAAAAATCCTACAAATCAACAAGAAAAGGAAAAAATCCAATTAAAAATGGACAGAAGGCTCAAACCAGAACTTTTTGAAAAAAAAATTTCTCAGCAGCCAGTATGCATACAAAAAAATGCTCGATATCGATAACCATTAGAGAAATACATATTGATACCACAATAAGTTATTACCAACTACCCAAGAGAATGCTTAAAATTTTACAAAGTGACAATACTAAGTGTTGTGGAGGATGTGAAAGAGTGAACTCATAGACTGGTGGGAGTGTGAACTGGTAAAATCATGTTGAAAACTGTTTGACAATATTGCCTAAAACTGAACGCATATGCACTCTATGGTGCATCAGTTCCACTCTGAAGTATAAACTCAACAGAGATTTATAAATGTGTATGCTAGAAACATGTACAAGAATATTTATAGCAGCATTATTCATAGTTGCTGAAATTAGAAACAACCCAGATGTCTATCAACAGTACAGTGGATAAATAAGTTGTAGTATATTCATATAGTGGGAAATGATACAGCAGTGAAAAAGAATGAATTAGTGATACCCACCTCAACATAAACTCATGTCATGGACTTAGTAACTGAGCAAGAGAATCTAGACATAAAAGAGTGTGTATGGTATGATTCCATTTAAATATAAAAAGTTCAAAGCCAGGCAAGGCTCATCTACGGTGATAGGAATAAAAATTGTAGTTACAGTTGACTGAGTTAATGACTAGAAGGACGTATGTAGGAGGCTTCTGGGATACCAGTAACATCATGTATCTCGATCTGGGTGCGAGGTAATAAAGGGAAACACACGGTGTTCCCTTTGTAAAAACTCATTAGGTATACACTTAAAATTTGTGTACATTTATGTATTTTACAACAATCAAAAATGTACAAAAGTAATTACTATCAATAATCTAGAGATAAACCAGGGTAGTGGAGAAGCACTTTCACTGGAGCTGAATCATAGCATCTTTCTAACTGCAACTTTCTAAAAGGGAAGATTGTCCTCATATTCCTCTGATCCTTTGTTTTTCTGGTCATTCCACTGTTATGCAAAATACTAGGAGTTTTTTTTTTTTTTTTAACCAGTCAGCATGATTGGTTAAGTCTTGTTCAATGACAAAGTGTTGCTTAAAGAATCTTGAGAGAAAAAACACACTTGGGATTAATAAACGTTTATTACTACATTTTCTCTAAGGACCAGGAGCTGAGAGGCTGAATTGGTAAAGCTTCTTATGCTTGGGTTTTAAATAAAAGAGAGATGACTTCTGGCCTGGCATCTTTGGGGGCAAGCAAAACAAAAGGAGACATGAGGGCAAGGGTGATGGTGGGGAGCATGAGACTCTGCGCTGGGGACTGAGAAGGACCGAGAGAGCAGGATTCCGAGCATCCGAGGGAGGGACAAGGAGCGTCAGAAGCCTAGAGTTAAAAGACAGCCAGGGAACCTGACATGAATCAGTATTTGTTCATTTGGTTGTATAAAGCACCGAAGGGAGAGGAAAACAGGTGCAATATGAATGCATTAATGGAATGAAAGATGAGGCTTGACCTATGAATAAATATTTGGAATAAAAGCATTTTAAAATGTGTCTTGGTTTTAGGGCAATTACTTTCGCAACTAATTCAAAGTTTTCATGGTCACACATACTCACGTAGTTTGCCAGCATCACGTGGGGCTGTGACACACTCCCTGAGGGTCCCTGGGTCTGTCCTTCCTCTTCTGTTGCCCAGTCATATTTCTTTTATCAGTAGAGTCTGCCTAAATTGTATAAAATAAGATTCTTGTCATATGGATTCAGATGTACATATTATGTTACCAGAAATCATGGCCTAGACCTAAGGCCCCTGTCAGCAATCCTTGAGGCTGGTTGGTTCCTTCAAGTCTCCCAGAAGACCATTTGGTGGCACCTGCACTATGGCCTTGGATTTTGCCCTAGTCCTATGATCAAAATCTTACCAGAAACTGATTAAAGGAAAGAATAAGTTATTTCCCCTAAGAAATGTGGCTTGTGGCAGGTTGGGTAGAAACCCCCATTAGTTCAGATCTGTGAGGAGCATCTCTGAAAAACAATGAAATAGGTTTTCAAAACAATTTTCTCAGACGGGAGATGTTCAGGGGTATCAGGAAGCTGAATTCCACCCACAGCTCTTTCTCCGGCCTGAGACCTGAGTGGGGACATGCGGCTTCCTGCAACTTACAGGACTGGCCCCCTGACCCTTGCCCAACTATTGAAAAGTTTTTTTCTCACCCAAGTAAGACTCTTCTGATGAGACAACTTAAGATCCATCACTGCAGCAGGCTTCTGTGGTCCCACGTACATCCCTTCTCCGGATTGCCAGGAGCAGGGCTCAGCCTTCTCCATCTTCCCGGTGCCCAGCTCTGCCTCAGCCTGTCCCCTCTGCGCTGGCCTTTGAAGATGCTGTCCTTCCTCAGCTTCTTAAGAACTGTTATTTAGCTTTTGAACCGCTATGAGATTCCAAGATAGAAAGTAGGTTTTTACTATAGCAACACATTTGGATTTCATTAATTTCTTTAGGCTGCCCCTGGGCGAGAGGATTGGTATGGTACAAGCCGAATACGAAGCTATTCAGGGCGTGGGCATGGGATCAGGTGAGCATATCATGATGCTTCCACGATAATTCTCTGCCCCTATTTGTAGTCACTTGTGAAAAATGACCCCGTATCTTTCACTCTCTGAATCCACCCCTCCCCCCATTCTTAAGATTGGCTTTCAAGAAAATTTCATTTGGTGCAGCGCAGTGATTGACTTGAGTGTTCTCTTTACACATTTGTACTTTCTCTGGAAAGTGTCTTTTATAATAGAGAAAATCCTATACTTTTTCCCCAAGATTTGAAACTTTTGCCCTGGCTGGTGTGGCTCAGTTGGTTAGGTTTCCTAACCATAAACCAAAAGAACATCAGTTGGATTTCTGATCGGGGCACATGCCCAGGTTTTGGGTTGGTCCCGTCGGAGCACATACCGGAGGCAACACATCCATGTTTCTCTCTTTCTCCCTCCCGCTCTCTCTAAAATTAATAAACATGTCCTCAGTGAGGATAAATAAAAAATAAAAAAAGATGAAAAGTTTTCAAAATTGCAGATGTTGACCTTAAACAAATAGGCAGCAAGATGATCTTCTTTGGGAACAACAAAGAATTGCAATTGCAGACATGCTGTGAAGGACAAACCAGGTGCAATGTCACAGAAAAACACTTCTTTAATGGACTCGGGAGGGGTTTTTGTAAAGGAGAGTCACTCCATTGGAGGAAACTGAGAGTTGAAGTTTAGTGACTTTTCATTGGCTAAGCTCTGGCAGTCTCCCATTGGCTGAGCTGTTACGGGGCAAGGAAGAATTTTTTTCTTCCGGTTGGAGATACAAGGTACCTGTGTTCCTGTTAGGGTAAGTTGTGTGCATTGACTGACACGTGGGTGAGAGTTCTCCCTTCTGGCCTCCAGACTCCACTTTAAGTGAGGTTTTTGTTTATTAATTTTCACACGGAAATAACCAAGGATTTGTTGAATTTTCCTGTGATTTGGAGGAGAATCAACTCCAGGTTTGGGAGGGGCTGGATATACAGCTGGGGCTGAAGAGGCCCCGAAGGTGGAGGTGGGGGTGGAGAGAGTGAGGGAGAGAGGAAAGGTGGGGGATGGGCAGGTGGGGAAGGTCAGGGCATCTCCAGCGTTTAGGGATGGCTGCCTCCTTGTTTTAGTATTTGGAAGCGCTACTGTGTGGTGAATGTACCTCTTGTACCCCACGGGATAGGGTCCTTTAATGACAATGTCCTGAAGATTTTGTTAAAAAATAGTTATTCTCTTCCGTGCTGTTATTTAGAAAAGCTTTCGTTAATAACCGTAACAGTAATAGCCAACACATGTGTTAACTCATTTATATTTACAACAGCTGTGTGAAGTATGAACTGTTATTAGCCCCATCTCACAGAAGAGGAAGCTAAATTTCAGAAAGGTAAGTAACCTGTCCAGGGTCACCAGGGGATAAATGATGAATCTTAAATTTGAACCCAAAATTTGAACCTTTGCTCTTAACTACTGTACTGCTTTTTTGAGAAAAGTACCTGAGCTTATCTTGATAAACTAAAGGCTATGGATTTGGATATGGCATAGATAATTTACCCTCAGATTTTGGAAAGCTTAATAGTGTCTTCTATATTGTTTGATTTATGGTTTGGTTAATTAATTCATTTGATGAAACTGAGAGCCCATTTGTGCTTTTGTGCTGGGTGTGCGGAATTCAGAGATGAGCAAGACAGGGACCTCACCACCTATATAGGAGAAGTCATATGTGTACAATTATTTACTAAATAACAGTACACGTGAATGTGGAGATAAGTAGAGCATGCGTTTGAAGCTTTGAGAAAAAGGCAAAGGAAATCAGAGCGAGATTACAAAGCTGACATTTGAGTAACGCCTAGTGAGAAAAGACAAAAGTGATTAATTGAGATATACATTTGCTATATAAAAATGCAAACTGCACAGAATATAGAGAATAAGAAGGGAAAAACTACTGCTTCCCAGAGGTGTCTATTAAAAGTTTAATATGTATTCTTTTAGACATTTTAAAATATATTTATATTCTATGTATTCTTTCAAACATTTCTCATATTTACATTTACTACTATAGTTAGATCTCAAACAAAATGGGTGCAGATTGTATATACTGTTTTGTACATTGTCCCACCAACTTATTGATAACGTGTTAGCGATTTTTCTATGTCATGTCATATAGGTCCATTTGATTCTTTTACTTCTGTCATAATTGATTAAATGGTTATAGCTCAGTTCACTTATA
Source organism: Mormoops blainvillei (assembly GCA_004026545.1). Lineage (NCBI taxonomy): Eukaryota > Metazoa > Chordata > Mammalia > Chiroptera > Mormoopidae > Mormoops > Mormoops blainvillei. Next base: position 59,977 of record PVJD01008707.1, read on the forward strand.
GTCATGCTACTGATGGGCATTTTGTTTATTTCCATTTTTTTGCCCTCATAAACAATGCTGCCATAAAAATATGCATATATATCATTGTCACTATGTGTTTGGCATGTATTATTGTCACTATACAGAATTTCTTTGATATATATGCTCGTTTCAAAATTTGGTACCCACTGACGATTTACCTCCATCAAGGCTGTTCCACCTGGTGAGTGCCCTTTCCTCCTATACTTGTCCATATTTGATATTAACAGGCTTAAAATTTAACCAATGTGATAATTAAAAATGATACCTCATTATTTTAATTTTTATTTCCCAGAACCCTAGGATGTTTGTCCTTGCTTATATCATCACGCTTTGCGTTTTCATCTTTTAAGTGGTTATTACTATCACTCTATTGTCAGGATTTTGCTATATGAGGCATATTTTGTCTTTTTCTTCGATGATTTGTATGCCTTGCATCCTGCTTGAAACTTCACATTGCATGCCTGTTTGGGGTTCAGAAACTTTCTTCAGTTAACATTTCATTCGGGATCAAAGTATTTAAAGCTTCCTTTTGCCATGCTCCTATACCATGTAAGATGGGCTCTTCAGCATTGTTTTACTGTGTTCTCTATTCTCTGCTACTTCTCGCCACCTCCTACCCTCTTGGTTCTTCTTGCCGACTTTGGGGAACTAGATTACAGTTATTAAGTTATTATCCTTTTAGTTTTCACATCTCTTTAAAGAATGTTTCTGAGTAGATGTGGTTGATTTTGTATCCACGTACACATATTTTTTTTTTTTGCCTTTGACTGTTTACAGTATTTACTGCTAATCTTTTTATACCACAACTTTCAGCTCTTTATTTTGATTTATCACTCATTTGATTAGAGTAGGTACTCAGTTATTTTGTTAAGAATGGGAAGAGTTTGGTATGTGTTTTGGGCCCCTGTATGCCTGAGGAGGTTTTTCCATTCCCTTGACACTTGAATGACAATTTGGCTGGGTATATAATTTTAGAATTTTTTGTTTGTGTTTTTGTCAAAATTATCTTTTTGGATTTAGTGTATGGAGGAGACATCTGAGCTCAGATTGATTTTTCTTTTTTATTGTAGGAGTTTCCCCTTTTCAAGAGGAAAAGCAGTTTCAAGCAGTTTCCTGCTTGTCTCTTCCTTCCTCTCCTTGTATTTAGAGAAGTTTAAAAGGTACTCAGAAGTACAAAGAATAAAACAAACATTAAATACCTTCAATATCCGTAATGAACAACTATATTCTGACTCCCTTACTTCAAGTCTTTTCTTTCCTCCCTCCACCCCCTCCCTTCATACCTCTTTTCCCTCATTCCTTCCTTTCTTCCTTCCAAAATAAATTACAGATATAACAAAAGTGCCTTTTAACCAGCACTGCGCTTTCTATTTCACTCACTAACCCTTTCCACAGCCACTCAAGAACAGCCACTGTTAAGAATTTGAAATGTAATTTCAAAGAATCAGCAGAATCTCCACCCCATTTGTCATTCCAATTCCTGCCTCGTTTACTGAAATTTGCTGTCTCAGAATGGATAAAGAAAGATTTGGGAGGAGCAGATGTGGGGAATAGTATTCTAGACTTCTTTGGACTTCTATATGCCACATAGATCCTGGCAGTAAGCTGACTATAACTTGAGGTCTTAGCTTTGGATGATATTATAAGTCCTCTCTTTCTTTCCCTCTCCTCCTGTCTTTGTCTTTTTTTTTAATTCTAGGTAATTTAATGGGAGCTTAAGAAGGGACAGTTAACCAGGACCTATTTAACTGAATACATTTTGATTGTCTCAACTCTAGGACACCTTAGCTATTTCCTTTATGCTTTGGAATTTGGATAAAATGAAGTGGGGTTTTTGTTTGTTTGTTTGTTTTTTGTTTTTTTCTGGTAAAGACTTATCATCTCAATTCAGCATTGGTTTCAGTGTTACTTAAATCTTAGTGCTGGCTATACACTCTTGAGTGTCCGAGTTTCTCTTACCTGCCAGTTTACAGTGCCACTGAACTAGGTACTTAGAGTAGCTGTAGCTCCTTAGGTAGGTAAGTGGGGAGTGGTGTGGTGGTGTGGGAAGAAGATGGGAAGAACATAGTGCATGTGAGGAGTGTTAAATTGTTGATGAGACTATCTTAGTCCTAAGAATCTAGATTTTATTATTAGACCAGCTCCATTATAACTTTTGCAAGTCACTGAAACATTCTTCACCTTCCTCAGCTATAAAATGGAGACACTAAGAGCCTCTAGCTCATATGTTTTTTTACACAGATTAAATGATAGTGCATGCATAGCACAGAATAAGGGTCTATTAATGTTGTTATCATTCATGGTTAATTTTGACCTAAAATGCAGTTGGAGCTGTAGGTGTAGTCAAAGGATGATTCCATAGTTGTGGTCAGAGGTGTGGTCAGAGGATGACCTGTGGTCAGAGCCATAGGTGTGGTCAGATCAAGAGAATCCACAAAGAAGCGTAGGAATATCGACATGATCAAATCTGTGTTGAAATGTCTGTCTGCTGTGCTTCGAAGAGCAGTCTGAGTGTAGAGATTGGGAACGGGGCTGTGGCATGGCGGAGCGGGTACGTATCAGTTGGCTTGTGAGAACCAACTGTTAAACGCTCAGGAATTTTCTGAGTAGGTTGTTGAACACAGATGATATTACATATTAAATTATATAGTTATAATTAAATTATATTAAAAACCAAGACAGTAAAACTTAAAGCTTATCACTTCCTAATTATTTTACTATATTTTATTATCATCTATGCTCTTGAGGTTATTTACATCTACTGTGTCTGTTTGGTGGAAAGGCTGTTATACTTCTGTGCTCCTGAGCATCTCTTCCCAACACTGTCGTCAGTGAGTCACTTTCATAGTTTGGAATGAGCCAAGGTAGGGGTATTTATATCATGCAGATCAGTAGATTCTACAAATCAGGGCTTATCCACCCCCTGGAGAGTTGGTTGTTAAACCTTTACTAGCACACCACTGGTCCAGAGAGACCCTTAGAAACCTATTGAAGTAGTTCTGTAGAGAGATGAGTACTTGAATCTTAGCACTTGGAGTGGAGAGGAGACAGATTTGAGAGACACTTTAGTGTTAGGGAAACTGAGTGTGGGAGGAACGAAGATAAAGATTTGACTCCTGAAAAGGAGGTCCCTGGCGTGAAGAACTCCCCCTCGTTGTCTTTGATCTGCTCTATGGAAAGGCCTACATGGTGAGGCACTGAAGGCGGCTTCTGGCTGACAGCCAGTGAGGAACTGAAGCCCTCAGTCCAAGAGCTGAGAAGGTACTAAACCTCGCCAACAACCTTATGAACTGGCAAGCAGATCCTTTCCCAGTGAAGCCTTCAGGTAGGACTCCAGCTCTGGCTGAAACCTTGGTTACAGTTTCCTGAGAAACACTAAAGCAGGGGACCAAGCTAGGCTGTGCCCGGGTATCTGACCCACCCAAACCAGGAGATAATAAATGTATGGTATTTTGAGCTGCTAAGCTGTGACATATTGTTCTGTAGCAGTAGATAACAAATTCAAAGCCTTTCACTACTTAGTTCTGGGGAGGAACTTTCTGCCTTGGGGGTGAGCCTGGCCTTCTGGTATACCGAGCGAAGTTCTGCAGTGAAAACTGCAATAGGGACTTGTCCTTTGGGTGACAGGTGAGTAACTCAGAGCTTGTCACGCTGCGCACTGTTTTCCTGTGTGCACTGAATGAAGCCTCAGTCTTCTGGAAAGTGGTCAGCAGTGGTATGGGATCAGAGTGGTAGCTGACGTGAATCCTGCTATAGCAGGCAGAGCCCAGCTGCTGAGCCCGCTTTGGCCGCGGAGAGCCGTTCTCTGGTGAAGAGCCACAGTCCTCCCTCTGTGTATAACCTCTGGGGTGGGGCAGAATTCATGTCAAAAGATCTACTCATTTTCCAGAGGTGGGAAGGATCCTCAAGGGAGACATAGGTACCTTTGAATATTAATTGTTTGACATGAGAAAGGCCACGTGATACTGGATATTCTTTTTCTGTTGTTGTTTTTCAGTGGGGGGGATTTGACATTTTTTCATAAAGATTTTGTTTATTCAATTTGTACAGCACAGAGGAAAACGGAGGGTACACATTTTGAGATTATGCTAGTCATAAAAGGAGCCCTGAATGGGCTTGGAAGCTAACGGGTGAAAGTGTGGGTCAGCGTCTTGCTCCTGGTGCCTCAGGCTAAAGAGAACTCTGTGGGTTTGACTCTCTGCCCCAGACATGGTGTTCAAGACAGGAGTCTACCAAAGTGACTTATTTTTGTAGACACCGATTTTAAGAACAGAAGTCTAATTGCCTATGGGGAATTTAAGTAACAATATAATGTAATTTATTTTTAAAACCAATTACCAGCATTTAAACAACTGCCTCTGTAGGATGTCAAGATGAACCCCTTATTTAAACTGACCCCTTAATACACTTATTGATTTTTTTTTTTTTTTGCATAAAACAGGCTAATTTTAAATAAGCACTTTTGGGGGTAAGATTCATTTATTTATTCAACAAATATCTATGGCATGACTACTTGGTGCTAGGCACTGTTCTAGGTACTGTCTTCCTTCCAGTGAGGAAGAAAAACAACAGAGATAATATATTTTATAATATGATAATATAAAGTGTTATCAATAAAAGTAACATAATATATTAATTTTACTGAGTAAATGTATATGACATAGTAAAATTATCTTGATAATTTTAACATATAAATATAATTATAGTAGTTATATAACATAACATTAGGTAGTGATATTATTAAATTTGTAAGTGCAGAAAATCTAGAAGTTTATTCTTTTATGGCATCATGCTGAAATGGAAGAAATATAGTTTTTCCTTCAGAAAAATAAAGACTGTTAAACAGAGGCTCTTTTTCAAAGTGGGAAAGGGATAAAGAAACTTCTAACGGTAGATATGGGAATACATTTGGTGGCCCTGGTATGTTAAGTAGGAATGCTTTTGCCTGCATGTAGAGAAGACTCAGTTATCGTGACTCATATAACAAAGGGCCAGGGAGGCAGGCAGCCGCTAGAGCTGGCTTGACAGTGCCGAGGCAGCTTCCCAGTGTACTTGCTGCCTTGTAGGCACAAAACGGCTGCTCCAGAATCAGGCGTTAAACTCGCTCTCAGAACAGAGAGGGGGAGGGGAGGGAGGGATGGTTGGGGCAAGGACAGCCGTATTTGCCTTTCTTATCAGGAAACCAAAAGCTGACCCAGGACTCTCCTCACCTCAGTAGAGTTCTGCCACATTTTATTAAACAGCACTGTGCCAGAGGGTGCTCCCCACTTGCAGAGCAGCCTGGGAAGGTACATACTTCATTGTTCCTTGTTCTGAAGTGAAAAGGACTGAAGGACAAAAGGAACCAGAAATTGGGTATGGATGTCGCATTAGCCAGTCAGCAGGGGTTGCCACAGAGGTCTCTGACTTAGAGCTGTAAAATGAATTGACTTGTTCTCAAAGCTTTTCCTGCATTCCATACTTACCTGCTACCATTGTTTCCTCTGATTTGGAGAAAGATGGAAGCAACAAATTTAATATCAACACATTCAGGATAAACTATATCTTTATTTTGGTGAAGGGGCTTTAGGGGAATGGATAAATCATAATAATGGCATAAAATGAGAGCTTTTGGTTTAAAATGATAAACATAGCAGGAAATTGACAATATGGCCTGGCAGCATGCTAAGGGCGGGGAAGTCCAGGGGTTAATGGTATTGTAAGAAACAAAATAAATTGCTACCCCTTGTCAGAAAGAGTGCTGCGAGGGATAATCTACTTGTCAGGCTAGTCCAAATATGAAACAACAGATGTAGTTAAAATAAAACAACAGGTTGTGGAATATATAGAAAGATGTGATATGGACTAGAGAATCAAGTATTGGAGGAAGCAGGTGGAAAGAATTCTGATGTTGGGTTGGAGCTGAGGCACTGTAGCCACTGAGGGCTGGTGGAAATAAAGGAGAAGAGCAGGCCCTGCTACCTTTTTGGAGGTCTTGGGTAGAACACCGGCATGGTGCAGAACAGGAAGTAAATATGGAAAGACAAAAAAACAAAAGGCACCAGAAGTGGTGTGGTTCACTACCCATCTGCCTTTGGAAGTAAGTCAGTGGGACAAATTCCATTGTTTTTCTCAGTACAGTTGGATTTATACCTGTTCACTGCATGCTCATTGAACTAGTTTGAAATGAACATGGGTCAGTGGAAAGGCCTGGCATGTGGCGATGATTCACATGAACACAGGGGGATCTTCGTTATGCAGTGATGATCTTTACCGATTAGTTGAGAAAACATTTGTTGTGTTTTTTCCTCTTTCTCTTGATTATGCTATGACAGTTGTCCCAATTTTTCCCTCTTTGCCCTCCTCCACCTGGTACCCCCTATTCCCTCCAGGAACCCCCCCCCCCCCCCCACACACACACTCAGTTCAGGTCCATGGATCATGCATATAAGTTCTTTGGCTACTCCATTTCCTATACGGTTCTTAACATCCCCCCGTCTATTTAGTACCTACCAATTTGTACTTCTTAATCCCTGTACCTTTTCCCTCTTTCTCCCCCTTCCCTCTCCCTCTGCCAACTGATAACCTCCCAAATGAGCTCCAGATCTATGATTCTGTTTCTGTTCTGCTTTTTTGCTGAGTTTGTTATTTGGAATCATTTGTTGGTAGTTGTGAATTTGTTGCCATTTTAATGTTCATAGTTTTGATCTTTGTTTTCTTAAATAAGTCCCTTTAACATTTCATGTAATAATGGCTTGGTGACGATGAACTCCTTTAGCTTTACCTTGTCTGAGAAGCACTTTATAGGCCCTTCCATTCTAAATGATAGCTTTGCTGGACAGAGCAGGCTAGGTTGTAGGTCCTCGCTTTTCATCATTTTGACTACTTCTTGCCAGTCCCTTCTAGACTGCAAAGTTTCTTTTGAGAAATCAGCTGATAGTCTCATGGGAATTCCATTGTAGGTAACTATCTGTTTTTCTCTTGCTGCTTTTAAGAGTCTCTCTTTATCTTTAACATAAACATTTTAATTATGATGTGTCTTGGTGTGGTCCTCATTGGGTCCCTCTTGTTTGGGACTCTGTGCTTCCTGGACTTGAATGTCTACTTCCTTCAGCAAATTAAGGAAGTTTTCTTTCATTATTTTTTTCAAATGTATTTTCAGTTTCTTGCTCTTTCTCTTCTTCTTCTAGCACCCCTATAATGCAAATGTTGGTACATTTGAAGTTGTGCCAGAGGCTCCTTAACCTATCCTCATTTATTAAAATTCTTTTTTCTTGTTGCTGTTCTGATTGAATGTTTTTTTTCTTTCTTATGTTCCAATTCATTGATTTGATTCTCAGCTTCATCCACTCCACTGTTGGCTCCCTGTAAATTTTTTTTATTTTACTTAGTATAACCTTCATTTCTGTCTGGATATTTTTTATGCTGTCGAAGTACCTAATGAGTTCCTGGAGCATCCTAATAACCAGTGTTTTGAACTCTGCATCTGATAAATTAGTTATCTCCATTTTGTTTAGTTCTTTTTCTGGAGTTTTATTCTGTTCTTTCATTTGGGCCATATTTCTTTGTCTCCTCAGTTTGGCAGCCTTTCTATGTTTGTTTCTGTGTGTTAGGTAGAGCTTCTTTGACTACCTGTCTTAGTAGTATGGCCTATTGTAGAAAAGCTCACTGGTAAGTTAGATGGGGTGGAACCTTAGGTAATCACCAGGGTGGGGCAACCTGAGTTGCTGCTCTGTGGCTCTGTGTGTGGAGGGCTCAGAGAGGGGACAGTGCTGCTGCCTGGCCTCTGGAGTTTTGTCCTGGAGGAAGCTGTCTCCCAGCACTCACCCTGATACCAGACATTTCAGTTTCTCCCTGTATGCCAATGGTGCCCTTACTGCTGTTGTCCTGGTGCTAAAACCCAGAGGGAGTGAGTCTGTGTATGTCCCAAGTTCATTGCATGTCCTTTAAGAGGAGGTTCTTGAGAATGCCACAGTTTCTTCTGCCACCCAACCCTACTGGTTTTTACAGCCAGAAGATTTAGGAACTTATCTTCCTGGTGCTGAACTCTGGGCTGGGTGGTCTGGTGTGGGCAGGGGTCCCACACTCCTGAGGTATCCCACCCAATTTTTATTCACCACATATCAGTGCGGGACCGCTGTTGCCCATCTTCATGTCTCCACATCTCTCCGCGCCTCTCTGCATCTCTGGCACTCCCACCTGTCTGGATGAATGTGGCTTCTTTAATTCCCTGGTTGTTGGACTTCCATGCAGCTCTATTTTCTGACAGTTCTGGGTGATACTTGTTTTGTAGTCTAGCTGTAACTTTTGCTGTAGTTGTGTGAGAAGATAAGCCGTGTGACCTGTTCCTCCATCTTGACCAGAAGTCTGTCATGTTGAAGGAACTCCATTAAAACTCTAGAGAGGGGTTTACAGGCTGACTTAAGAATGGTGAACGTCGGCCTTTGACTGGTGTGCGCGGATACTTTGGTTGGACAGCAGCTCTTCCTTTTGAGGGATTACAGGTATTAGATTCAGTTAATGATAGTTTAATATGATCACCACCATTAACAGATTTAATCTGGATTCAGAAGTAGAATTTTAGTCCCCCTCTGTAGGGTTAGTTGAAAGAATAAGTGTTTTGAAGTTTTATAATAACCTTGGCTTGACTGTTGAATATAACAGGAACCCAGTGGCTTGCTTTGTATTTTGAAAAACAGTCACCAACCATAAGAAAAAGTGGCTTCACTCTTTCTTTACATCACTTGAAGAATTAAAGAGAGATTTAATTTATACTTTATCGTATTACTTATTAAGATCTTGAAAATTTCTAAACCTCTTTCTCTCTTCATAAAACCTTTCTCTAGCATTCAGGACACTCTGTTTTTCTGTCTTCTTCGTTCCCTGAGATCTTCAGTGTATTTTAGGCAATAAACTTAGGATTTTTGTCTTATTTTGTTTTCCTACCCCATGGACTATTTTCCTGGATTTTCTGCAACATAGGAAAGGCCAGGAACTGACCCAGTAAGTTTACATCCCCCAGTGCCCCAGAAATTTAGGATCTTTGAACTCATTTCAGTAGATAAGCCACGAGGAAGGTAACACACTCAGAAATATTGCCTCGAGGCAGTGCTTTTTGGTAACCTTATATGTCAGAAAATTGTACAAGTGCCTTAAAAGTGGATTTTCTGGCTTTGTCTGAATCATTCGGCAAAAGTGATACGTCTTATGCTGGTGGAATAGGAAAGGGGAGTCAAATTTGGTAACTTATCAAGGTCAAGGCAAAAGAAAAAGCACTTTATTTTATTTACTTAGTTTGGACGGGAAAAGCCTAATGTGAAGAATTATTCATTTTTGTAGGGGACTGGTGCAATGAGAGCTTAGCTAATAAGATGTAAAAAGAACCTGAAGAATACAGGCATTAGTAGATGCTGGGAGCAGCTATCGCCCCTGATCCAGGACTGAGATAGAATTCCCGGGGAACGAGCTCCCCAACACTTCGCCTTTCTGCTGCGGGGCTGAGTTCAACCTGCTGGGGCTCAGTGGGTGGCAGAGTGCTCGCTGAGATGCTGTGCCATGGGAGTGTGTTGGAAATTTTCCTTTGGAATGCAGGGAAGAGGATCATAGGGAGGGGCAGCACCTCAGAGGGGGTGTTGGGGAACCTGCAGGCCCAAGAGCTGAAGTCATGTGTGCTGCCCCTCATTTGATCTTTCCACCACAAAAGTACTCTAGGTATGAACTCAGTGGTGTGTAAATCTCCATTTTTCCCTTGTTAAGTAATCAAGCAGCTACGTTCTGCCAGGTACCTGTGGAGAGATAGCCAAAAGCCACTGCAAACTGTTTTCATAGGTTCACAACCA
>PVJD01008708.1:0-69794 GCA_004026545.1 Mormoops blainvillei
GCTGGGATGACAGACAAATTTGGAAAGAAATGATATCTTAATATTTAGTCTTCTAATCTATGAGCATAGTATTGCTCCATTTACTTAGATCTACTTTTTAATTGCTTCAAACAATGTTTTACAGTTTTCAGCAAAAAGATTGTATACTTCTTTTGTTAATCTTATCCCTGAGTAGATATTTTAAGTTATCGTAATAAATTCTATTTCATTTTCCAATTGCTGGCTTTAGTATAAAATGTAATCCATTTTTATACATTGACTGTGTACCCAACTTTGCTAAATTCAATACCAGTTGTAACGTTTTATAGGTTCCTTAGAATTTTTCTATATAAATAATCATGGTCTCTATGAATAGTTTTACTTCTTTCCACTTTCTAGGACTGTCTGCGGTAGACATCCTTACCTGTTTCTCATCTTATCATAGAAAGAAAGAGTTCAATATTTTACCGCTAAATCTGATGTTAGCAGTAGGTGTTCCACAGATAATTTTTATAAAATTGATAAAGTTCCCCTCTATTCCTAAATTGTTTATAGCTTTTTATCATGAATGGATATTGATTTTGTCAAGAACTTTCTCTGCATATACTGAAATGATCATATGGTTTTTCTCCTCTGTTCTGTTAATGTGGTGAATTACAGTGATGAATTTTCTAATATTACACTAATCTTGTATTTCTGAGTTAAGCCCAACTTTGTCAAATAGGTTGCTAGATTTGTTTTGCTAATACTTTATTAATGATTTCTGCACCTTATGTTCGTAAGGGATCATCATCTCTACTCTTCTTTTATTGTAACTGCATTTGTCAGGTTTTGGTATAGCAATTATATTGACCTCCTAAAACTAGCTGAGAAGTGTTCCTTCCTCCTCTATTTTCTGAAGGAGTTTGTATAAGATTGGTGTTATTTATTCCTTAAATATTACATAGTTTTTAATAAAATCATATAGCTCTGTAGGCTTTTATTTTGAATATTTTGCTTCTATTTAATAATTAAGACTGGCCTATGTAATTTCTCTTTTCAAATTGTCCTTACAAATTTGGCATTATGATTATACTACTATTGTCATAAAATGTGCTAGGGGACTTTTTCCTCTTTTTCTGCTTTCTGAAACAATCTATATAATATTGGGAGTATCATTGTTTGAATCTATATGACAGTTTTGGATTCTTGAATAGTCTAAATGGGTAACGTGGTAGGTTGTAGTTGGGGGCAATAATAATTTTTTTAAAATCTATAAAATGCGTATGTGCCCTTCTCTGAACCCCTCTATAGACAGAGAAATGCATCCATGAAAATCCATCCCTTCAGCCTTCCTATCCCCCTTCTTGTACCTAAACATAAGCCTGTACTTGCAAGACAAATGCCCAGGGCTCAACATCAGTACATCTTGTGCCAAGTTCTTTGGTCCCATAAAGGCAGGCCTAACACAAAGTGGAACAAGAAAGGGTCTCCATTGAGATAAAGGTAGTCCAAATAACAATGATTTCCCAATCCTCCTTTCCCCAGGGAATATTCATAGCAAGTTGAGGAGGAAAGTTACACAATCAGAAAGCATGGCTGAGGTAAGAGCAATCTCACTTAGGCAAATGACTAAATTCTCTGACTCATCACTTTCTCTTAGAAACTAGGATGGTAATATCTGACAGTACATTATACTATCAGGTGAAGCCTGTTCCATTCAGCTTTCTATGATCTACTAGTTAACCCTTGATTTCCCATATTCTTCACAATCTTCCATTAGCTTCCAATTAGCATTTTGAACATATTTAAACCTATCCTACCTTGAGATAAGGGGGGGAATTTTTTCTCTTACTTGTGCATTCATTGGTTGATTCTTGTATGTGCCCTGACCAGAGATCAAACCTGCAACCTTGGCATATTGGGATGCTGCTCCAACCAGCTAAGCTACCCAGCCAGGGCAGGGATGTATAGTAATTAAGTGAAACAACACATAAATGTTTCTCTCTCTCCTTTCCTTTCTCTCTAAAATCAATAAATAAGACATTTTTTAAAAATTACTACACATCCCTCTACAACCACTCCCTTATCAATTCTTTATCTCTTCATAGCCACAATTCTTGAATGAGTTGTCTATATTCCTTGTTTCAAATTGCCACTTCCTATTCATTCTTCAACACACTCCAAATAACCCCGCATCTTACCACCCCATTTAAACCATTCTTGCCAGGTTACCAATGATCACCATGTAAAGAACCTCCACTGCATTTTTAGTCCATCGTTTATTTTTTTCCTTGAATGCTCAGCACCCTCTGACAGATGATTCATTCTTCTGTCTTGAAAGACTTTCTTTTCATGAAACCACGTTCCCTTGCTTTTCCTCTTATCTATGAAAATGCTACTCAAAAGCCTTTACAGGCTCTACCTTCATCACATTAGGCCCTTAAAGTTTATTTTTCTTGCCCTGACAGTTGTGGCTCAGTTGGTTGGGCATTGCCCCATGAAGTGAAATGTCGCCGGTTCAATTCCCAGTCAGGAATTGCCTGGGTTGCATGTTTGGATCCCCTGCCAGGCCTCCAAGAGGCAACCGAAAGATGTTTTTCCTCATCTTTCTCCCTCCCTTACCCTCTCTCTAAAAATAAATAATATAAATCTTTTTAAGTTGCTTGTCTTTATATCAGCCTAGAAATTCTCCTCTCTACATACATATTAAAAGATGATTCCCAAATTTTTGTCCCCTTTCCAGATCTCTCTCCTGAGCTATATAATTCTATGTGCAACTAACTTACCATGTCTAAAAACTCAGCTTATCTTTTCTCAGCTATGCTCCTCCTTTGCTTTCCATTTCAGTGACGGTACCACCAAATCCAGAGTCATTCGTTTTTTGGGTTTTTTAAAAGATTTTATTCATATACTTTTAGAGAGAGGGAAAGAGAGGGAAAGAAACATCAGTGTGAGAGAGAAACATCAACTGGTTGCCTTTCGCATGTGCCCCAACCGGGAACCAAACCCATAAGCCAGGCATGTGCCCTGACCAGGAATCAAACTGGTGACCCCTTACTTTGTAGAACGATGCCGAACCAACTGAGCCACAGCAGCCTGGGCCAGAGACATTCTTGTTAATTCACTTTCTCTCACTCCGCACATCCAATTTTTCATCAAGTCCTACCAATTCTACCTGCACAGTATCTGTCTTTACTCATTAATTTCACTTTTTCTCCACTGCTGTATTTCCTAGTCCAACTCAGCTTTGTCCTTATAAAATCCTCCTAATTGGTCTCCCTTTAGTTTAGTTTTGCTCACATTAACTCTAATGTTATGTCAGATATAGATCATGTAATTAATATCTGATTTCTAGGTTACACTCTATGACTTTGATAAAACAAACACTGCATTAAAAAGATCGTTTTTAGCCCTGGCTGGTGTGGCTCAGTGGATTAAGTGCCAGCCTGTGAACCGAAAGATCATCAGTTCAATTCCCAGTCAGGGGACATGCCTGGGTTGTGGGCCAGGTCACTGGCTGGGGGCATGTGAGAGGTAATCAATCGATGTTTCTCTTGCTCATCAATGTTCCTTTCCTTCTCCTTCTCCCTCCCTTCCCCTCTCTCTGGAAAAATAAATATAATAAAAATAAAATCTTTTTTTAAAAAAGACCTTTTCAAAATTGGGTCATTCCTCTTCTTAAAGCTCCTCAGCGAATAAAGTCTAAAATCCTTTTGATAGCCTATCAGGCACCATCTGGCTGCTACCACCTGCCTGAGGATCATTTACACAATTCTGCAGTCTTATTGGAATCTGAACTTTCAGACACACCATACTCTCCTCTCACCTACAGTCTTCACACCTATTGTGCTCTCTCCCTGAAATTCTTTCCCACATCTCTTTTCATACATTCTTGGACCTTACCTTAAGCCTCATTTCCTCTGATAAGATTTCCCTACACATAGTTTCCCCCAGTCTCCATCTATATAATTCCAACTCTTTACTGTAATTAGTTGCTTAATTGTCTATTTTCTGGGTTTGATTGTTAGCTCTGAGGAGAACAGATCAGTCTTCTTCACAATGACATTCCTGGTAGTTACCAAGTGAATATTTGATGAGTAAATCAATTAATCAAGTAAGAAATGGTACTTACTAATATCATTATCATCATTATAAGGCTCACAATAGGGCTCTGTTCATTTGGAGTTAACATTGATGAAAACTGTCAACGCAATTAGGTCAGCAAAAGAGGCTTTACTGAAGAAAGTAGATACTCTGTTGTCACTTATTTAGTGACAGTCTTTGGACTGGTAGCTAGCTCTTCCGGTGATCATTTTTTTTAAATGCTTTCAGGAGAGAAAAACATTACCTACCAAAGAAATCTACTTTAATACCATTTATTAACTGGTCTTAAAAGGACCATTATTTCTAAATACAACTTTCTCCTCAGCTCTGGCAGCAAATGAATCTGCTAAAATGCACAAAAACCTCCATTTCCCATGTAGCTAATGAACCATTACTACTGCTCTGGGCATTATGGCATGTTAGCTCCATTTATTCACACTTGAGTGTTAGTCTACATCGAGGTCAGAGCCCAAGGGGGAAATCAGTGTATACGCAGCTACGGCACTCCCACAGACACTCGTAATGTATTTCACCCTTGTTCTATTTGCTCGTTCCATTAAATTCATGTCATCACCCTGAGAACAGGTTCCAAGGACAGAGTATTCATATTATACAATAATACTAAGAGACATGGGAAAGCACACAAAATCTGAAGTTCAGAAAACTAGGTTCATGCTATGGCTCAATAATATATAATTCATGGGGCCTGGAATTTCACCTACTTATAATGCCTAGCTATAGTGCTTGTGAAGGTCAAATAAATAATGTATATAAAAGTATTTTATTCTTTTTTTATTGACTCATTAACTCATTCATTCATTCTGCTTCCACTGCAGTAGCAGCAGTCTCCTCAGAGAAGGGAATTTAAGAAGCTCCAAGAAACATAACTCAACCTTCCACTCCACTGGAAGTGAATGAAGAATTGGGTTTTGGAGACACCTTCTCAACTAACATTTAAGATCAAGTTGGGAAAAAAGGCATTCTCCACCGCTGAAAAACTCAGTATTTCTTTACAGAATAAACTACACAAATGACATGTTCTCATATGAGTCTGAAGAACGGTAAAGATAGCCTGATAATTCTAACAGTGTTTTTTAAAATTTATTTTCCAATTACAGGGGACCTAACAGGATATTTCTACATGGTATAAAATACCAGGGCTCAGAGTCAGAAAAATATTTAAACACAGTTCTATTACTTTGCTCATAAAATCTTAGTCAGTCATTAAACCTGTCTACATCTCATTTTTCTTATCTGTACACCTAAAATAAAAAAATATCTCCTTTGCCTACCTCATAAAAGTTACCCCAAGGTGAGAATAAGAAAATATATTTAAAAGCTTAAGGATCTCACATAAAAAGATGCTCCACATAATATGTCTTCAGGGAAATACAAATTAAAATAATAATGAAATGCCAGTACAAACCAGTAAGAATGGTCAAAACCTAGAACACTGACGACACCAAATGCTGGGAGGGTGTGAAGTAACAGGAATTCTCATATACTGGTGGTGGAAATGCAAAATGGCACAGTCACTTTGGAAGACAGTTTGGCAGTTTCTCCCAAAACTGAACATACTTCTACCATAGGGTTCAGCAATTGTGCTCCTTGGTATTTACCCAAAGGAACTAAAAATGTATGCCCACACAAAAACCTGCACATGAGTATTTATAGCAGCTTTACTCATAGCTGCCAAAACTTGGACATAACCAAGATGTCCTTCAGTGGGTGAACAGATAAATGAACTGTGGTATATCCAGATAATGGAGTATTATTCAGCACTAAAAAGAAATGAGCTATCAAGCCATGAAAAAGCATGGAGTAAAGTTAAATGCATATTACTAAGTTAAAAAAGCAAATCTGAAAAAGCTACACACCACAGAATTCCAACTATATAAACTTCTGGAAAAGACAGAACTATGGACATAGTAAAAAGAACAGTGGCTGCCAGAGGTGGGGGCAGGTGAAGATGAACAGGCAGAGAACAGGGAATTTTTAAGGCAGTGAAAATACTCTGTATTATAATGATGGAATATATGTCATAAATATAGAACACCAAGAGTGAACCCTAAGATAAACTATGAACATTTTGGGTGATTATGATGTGGCAATGTAGAGTTGGTAAATGTACCATTCTGGTGAGTGATATTGATAAAGGCAGAGGCAATATGTGTATATGGGAGCAGAAGGTACCATACATGGGAAATCTCTGTATCTTCCTCTCATTTTTGTTGCAAACCTAAAACTGCTCTTAAAAATTGCCCTGGCTGGTGTGGCTCAGTGGACTGAGTGCCGGTCTGTGGACCAGAGAGTCACTGGTTCAATTCCTAGTCAGGGCACGTGCCTGGGTTGCAGGCCAGGTCCCCAGTAGGGGCTGCATGAGTGCAATCACACATTAATGTTTCTCTCCCTCTCTTCCTCCCTCCCTCCATTCCCCTCTGTCTAAAAATAAATAAATAAACTAAAAATAAATAAATAAAACTGTTCTAAAAATAGTCTTTAAAAAAACTATGCAAAAAAAAAAAAGCTTAAGGTTTTACAGTATGGATTATCATAAGTACTATGATACTTATGCATTTTTCTAATCTGACTCTCCTGTGCAAGGCTCTAAAACTAATGCATGAGGTGATATTCTCCAAAAACTAATTCTGCTCCCCCCAAAACTGAAGAAGATATAGTTTAGAATCTCTAAAATGTTACTATTACCGTTTTGGATCCCTCCAACTGACAAACATTGACACTGCCTACCAAAGGTACTTCTCAAAGAGCTTAAAGTAGTATCTGGCTACAATGAACAAAATAAAAGATTCTGAAGTTGCAAAGAAGTTGTACATAATAAATTCTAGAGAAATAATCACTCATTCCCTTTCACTTATCCACAAAGCAAACTTCTAAAAAGGTATTACATACAAAATGAGATGGTACTGTTCACATGCAGAATCACTGTCTGTACATATGCATTACTCGTATTCACTTACATATGCATTACTCATTATTCACAATGACTAAACCCTAAAGTATTTCCCAAGAAATACAAAGGCCAAGTGTCCAAAGGCAGTAACCACTACCCCCACAAATAAATATGCAAGCCAAGAGTCACAAGGCTCATGTTTGTCCTTTATATCAATAGTCACCAGCATGGAGATGGTTGTGCATCAAAGTTGTCTCTGCCTGAGGCAGGTCCCTCCCTGAGTCTCCCTCATACTATCTACTAACATTCTCACTGATACTCCTTCATCCATTAACTCATTCATTCATTCTGCTTCCACTGCAGTAGCAGCAGTCTCCTCAGAGGAAATTTAAGAAGCTCCAAGGAACATAACTCAACCTTCCATTCCCCTGGAAGTGAATGAAGAATTGGGTTAGATCAGGGCGGGGGGGAGTGGGGGGAGGCATTCTCTGTCACAGAAAAACTCGGTATTTCTTCACAGAACTTGTAATTAAACCCATTAAGTGTCACTATGATAAGTAACCACTTGGGGTAAGAGTAGGAGTAGAGGTCAACATTCTAGGGCCCAATCAGAAGCCATTGCTAATGACAATACTATCCTATACTTCGTTGTCCCACTGAGTGAAAGAAGACAAATACACTTAACTAGTTACTGAAATACAATATAAATACAGAAAAGTACACATAGCATACAACGCAAAAACTGAACACACTAATGTAACCAACAGGCAGATTTTTAAAAAAATGAATATTACCATCAATCTAGATGCATTCTCTTGTCCCCTTTTCCAGTCACTACCAATGATGGTCTACCCCTTACCCACTGAAAATCATCACTTTGATTTTTATCTTTATAGACCGGTTTAGCTATTTTGGCATTTTCTTTAAATGGAATATACAACATATATTCTTTTGTGTCTAGTACTTGTGTTCAACATATATATAATTCAAATCCCAGAAAGCAAAAAGTAAATAAAGAAATTACAATATCGAAGCAATAATGGCTAAGAAATTTCCAAATTTAATAACAGAAATGAATACACATTTATAGGAAGCACAATGTACCCCAAAAAGTATTAATTTTTTTAAAACCCAGACCAGGTTAAATGATAATAATAATGAAAAATACCAAAGACCAAAAAGACTTTGCATGCTATGGCCACATAGTACATGTGCTCACAAAATGGCGTCTACCACCTCCAGTAACTAGTATAGTGAAGTCATCGCTGTTCACACATGCATATTCTAGTCAACACTCCTTGGCTTCCAGGTTGATCTATGTCACACAATGTTAACAATGGCTCAACTTTTTCTAGACAAGCCTTTGATATATAAAGGCAGTCACATTCAAAGTGACAGAGCAAGTAGAGCAATGAATCTGCATCAAATTTTGTGTTAAGCTTGAACATTCCGCTGCAGAAAATATTCACATGAATCAGAAGGCCGCAGCTACGGGCAAGTGGTGACTGGCAGCTTCATCGCGACAGTGTGCCCACTCATGCATCACTTCTCATGCAGAGTGTTTTTTGGTGAAACATCAAATCACCCAGGTGACTCAGCCTCCCTACAACCCAGATTTGGTGCCCTGTGACTTCTGGCTTTTCCCAAAACTAAAATCACCTTTGAAAGGGAAGACATTTCAGACTGTTGATGAGATTCAGGAAAATACAACAGGGCAGCTGATGGCGACTGGGAGAACTATGTGAGGTCCCAAGGTGTTTACTTTGAAGGGAACTGAGGAGTCATTGTCCTATGTACAATGTTTCTTGTGTCTTTTATGTTCTTCAGTAAATGTCTCTATTTTTCATATTACATGGCTGGATACCTTCTGGACAGACCTCATATACCTTACCAAAACTACCTCAAGATGAAATAAAAAGCTTAGATTAAATCCACGACCATTAAAAAAAAATGAATCATACATCATTTGTGAGTTGGGTTTATCTCCAAAATTCAAGAGTGGTTATACAATAAAAAATTCGTAAATATTATACGCTTCAAATAAATTAATGTAGAAAAATACCATAATCTCAAATGATACAGAAAGGAAGCACATCAAAAGGGTACCAACTGATTACCAGGAATGCAAAGAAACACGTAAACAGAAATCTTCAAGACATTAGGAAAAGAAAAGGAATGGGAGAACTAAAAAAAGAGAAGGTCATCAAACTGAGACATAAATGTTGCAAACTCAAATTTTACTTATGGAGCTAGTAAGGTAATATGATGTATTTCATCAAATCTGAAAAACTATTGATTGCAAGAAATGCCTTTAGTTCATGTATCAGTAAAAAAAACTTTTTTAAAAAAGCAAAACAAAAATAACCACTGCCAATTAAAGTATAACACACCATTAAAAATAACACACCGCAATTTCACAGCTGTTAAAAAGCAGAAAGAGCTCTGACTGGGTTGTTCAGTGGGTTGGGCATCATCCCGCAAACCAAAAGGTCACCGGTTTGACTGATTCCTGGTCAGGGCACATGCCTGGGTTGTAGGCCAGGTCTCCAGTTGGAGGCATGCAAGAGGCTACTAATCAATGTTTTGTCTCACGCATCAATGTTTCTCTCCTGTATCGATGTTTCTCTCCCTTTCTCCTTTCCTTCCCCTCTCTCTAAAAATATGTAAATAAAATCTTTTTTTAAAGAAGTAAAAAGATGTAAGCCTTAGAAATGATGAAACACAGAAAATGTATGAAGTTGCAAAGTATAAAATGAGAAAGGGTAGGTGGGTGCTACATTGGTCAATTTTATTTTAAATTTCCAAAGATGAACAAATAAAATACATCTACAGGAAGTGTGTTCACAGGCCTCCAATTCAAAGCCCACTGGAAGCACCCACTGAATTTCCATGTGTGATCCCAATTTACACAAGAGAATATAGGAATTTAATTCAGAGATGATAAGGGGATTTAATTTCAGATTACTTAAGATTTCTAAGTGAAACAACTCCATGTACAAAATACAAGCTGCTTAGGGAAAATGAGCTGTTAAAATAAAGTCCAGGAAGTAGAAGAACGCTAGTGATCTGAGGATGCCTGATTATCCTTGTCTGTGAAGATGCTGAAATTATCCATGATGACAATAAGAATTTGAAAATTAGGTGCTCCACGGGGATGATGACCAGGACGTTGATAGGAAGAGAAGAGGGAGAACGACACTCAGGAATGGGGAATGCCAGAGATAATGAATGAGTATGGAAAAAATAACAACAACAAAAAATCAAAAGTCTGGTGTGGCAATGATATAGAATAAGAATATTTGGAGCAGAGAGAAAAAGAGGAGGAACACGGATAAAATAAATCATTCAATTTTCAAACCTGTCTAATTTACTGACATGAAAATTTTCAGTAGTACTATGGACCGATGAGTATGAATTGCAATTTTTCTTTACTTTTATGAAACTTCCCTCAGAAAAGAATAATGAGATTAAGAACATCAGAAGGACATTAGATTACAATTTTATCCATATGTCATCATTAAAAAAAAGAAAAACTTCCAAGAAAAAAAATGGAATGTTTAAAATCTAGAGCTGTTTCTTAAAGATTTTGCTTTTAAGGGTTAAAATCTAAACTGAATTACCTTTTGTACGATAATCATAATTTATTAGAACAGTCATATTTTCAAAATAAAAAAATTCCAAGAAGTTTTTGTCAACAATAATGCTTCCCAGTATGTATTATGTTGTCATATGTTCTCCAAAATAATTAAATATCCCTGAACAATGGCACTTTAAGTACTCTTATTTTTTAACACCAAAGGCAGTAAAGGGGGGAAAAACATTGCACAATTTTCCTGAAAGCAGTAATTTTACAAGCATAACAAATACTCTCAATTCAGAACTGGTAAACTGGGTTCTCTATACAATGAAAACTGATTACTGTGTCTGCCTTATGGGCAAACACTTAATGTGAAAATGATGGGGCTAAGAGAGCTGATAATAAAAATCTGTTTATTGTGGCTAGTCGCTTGACCTTTCAAAATTAAAAAAAAATCACCTCCCATGAAGTGACTGGGAAATAAGGTAAATATAAACGTGACTTCTACTCACAAGGAACTTTAACCTCAAAAATCTCTCTGGAAATGTTCCAAAAGCAGCAGTAGGATGAGTCAATTTTTACCATAAGGAATATCCAAACCTGAACTACTCTTCATGCAAAACAACGTCAACTCCTACACAGAATGGGTGCTCCTCTAGTTTAAAAGATGCTCACACATAATCTCCCAGACGCCATAGTGCGTAACTGTGCATGCTGAAACCCCTACAGCTTTTCTTCTATTAAGTAGGAAGCCAGCTTGAGAATGAGGCCAATACACAAAGCAGGGAAGCTCAACAAAAGACACTAGATTACCCAACTCTAAAACCCATCCAACCTCCTTCCATATTAGTAAATCAATACATTTCTTTAATATTTAAACTACCTGAAATCGAGTTTTCTCTTACTTTCAGTTCAGAGTACCTAACCTATATACCTAGTCCAGCCACTTAATAAGTTGCCTGTCCCTGAGAAAGTTACTGAGCTTCACATACCAAAAAATAACCGATCAGAAAATTCCCCACCATCTCCACTGCTATCATCCCCCTCCATCCATTAGATGTTCTTGCCCTTTTGACGACAACAGTCTCATAACTGGTCTTCCTGATGCAGCCCCTGCCTCTATAGCCTATTCTCAACATGACAGTGGAATACAAAAGGGAAGGCATTGAGGTTTTCAAAATTTGACCATGGTTATATGGATAGAATATGGCAGAACTATAATCTGAATCAATCTTCCGTTCCTTCTTTAAAATTATATGCACTTGAAAACGCAAACAATATCTACTTATTATCAACGTCATGATAATTAAATGAGATAATCTACAGCCTAGCAATGTAGAACACAAAATATAATAAATGCATCATTTACTATATTGCCACCTTCCAGGACACCTGGCAGAGAAAGTTGGAGAATCAAAGTAAGTTGCTTCTTGGCTGATTAAAACTATAAGGAAGTCTAACTTATTCACCAAAAAAGAGTTAGTGAGGTCCAGACATTTATTTGGGTTTTCATCTTCTAATCTGAGGTTATACAGTAGATTACCTGTACCACTGGATATATAAATCTAAAATTAACTTTTAAAGTTTTACATTATAAATTACCTGTTTAAAACAAATAATCTAGCCCTAGTTGGTGTGGCCTAGTTGGCTGGAGCGTCATCCTGTAACCAAAAGGTTACATGTTAGATTCCTGGTCAGGGCACATGCCTAGGTTGCGTGTTCAATCCCCGGTCTAAGCACATACAATCCTGGTCCAGGCGCGTACTAGAGGCAACTAATCAATGCTTCTCTCTTGCATCAATGTTTCTCTCTCTCCCTTCCTCTACCCTTTCCTCTCTCTGTAAAAGCAATGAAAATATGTCCTTGGGTAAGGATAAAAAAAATACTAATAATAAAATAAAATAAAACAAATACTCTAAACTGCCGCTTTCCAGAATGTTCCAATACCGTCTTCTGGAGAATAAGCTTTAAAGTAATAAAGAAAAAAAAAGGAGGCTGTAGAAAAACACTCTCCAGTGCCATATAATCCCACAATTTGGAACTCCTGTTAAGTAGAAACAAAGACTCAGAGGAAGGGCATCAGTAAACAGCATGGCAGATCCTGGAGACTGACTCAGTCACTGTAACTGTATCCAGTTATTGGATACAGTTATCCCTCAGTCAAGGGATAAAATAATTGATTTAAAACAAATGAGGCACAATAATTGAAAATATTCCCATTCAAAAAATAGGAGTGCCTTTCTGAATGCTGGCATCTAAGGAGAAAAAAAGATATAAATACATTGAGTGTGCTTATGAAGCCAGCTATTTCTTAATAGCTAGTTAAACATATATCACTATTTGTTAGAGGTCTGGGTACTTTATAAATACTTCTCAAAATACCCCAAAGAAATCAAGTGATATATCTAACCAAACCAACTGTACTAGCATAAGAAATTTAAATACGGCATTATCTTTTAAAGCGTGGTCATACTGGACAACTGCTGAAATTCAGTGGGTGCGCTCAGTGGGCTTTGAATGTTTACAATGCCATTAATAAGAAGTACAAATAATAATAATCATTAATAATCATTATTATAAATATCATAATTTATTTAAATTTTATCAGTCCTATACATTTTTTTAGCACTTTAAAGAAACCAAAACAATGTTAATTCATGATCACTAAAAAGACTCTAAGTGCTTTGTTCAAAAAAGTAAAGTGCTTTACAAGTGTCAAACAAACAAAATAAAAACAAAAGGAACAGCTACATTTCATAATGAGACCTTTATGGGCAGGGAGATTTTTTTATACTGTCAACCCTTAAAAAATTCAATGATAAACTAAATAAAGTTTGCCTATTCTTTATTAATAAGACTAAAATGGGATAATCTACTTTACAAAGTATGAAAAAAATAATGATCAAATTTAAAAGAACTGCGGTATGTATTCTTTTAGTGATAAGAGCATTCATTAAAACTCAGTTGAAGGTTGTCTATTATCCTCTCTATATTCCCTTCATTGTTATATCTTACTTACCTCTTCCTGTGCCAAATTACCCAAGACTTGAAGAGAAGGCTTCCAAAACAAGTGTCAGATATATGGCTATTAAACATGGCTATATTGTATGTATGTATGCAGTGATAATTTAGAAAAGTTCTTAAAACTATGTGTACAGTCAAACATATATTACACATATATGTCAATTAAGAGGGGTGAAGGAGAGAGAGAGGCACAGTGGTTAGGAACAGAATATGTTTACTGTAAACAATCTGCCAGCAGTAATGTCTGCTATCCAAAATTAGGGTTGCATCCAGCATAGGTCTAATTTAATTGCTCCATTAACTTAATAGAATGTCAGTAAGCCCAAGCAGCATTTTTTTCTATCAAAGCATAAAAGTCTTAGACAATTTTTCTACTTACGACTACATACAATAGAATAAAGAAGTTAGTGGCATATTACCCTGCTTCAGATAAACTAAATAAAATTGAAGCAATCTGTTCTGTGCATTTTCAAAAGACACTCAGAGGAATATCAGTAAAAAGGCTCTCTGTTACTCACCTGTAACCCTCTCCTTCGCAGAATACTGGAGTCATCCATAATAGATTTCAGACAAAAAAAAAAGCCACTCCCCAGACAGTCAACTACTAGTGCCTACTTGCTTACTGCTGGGTAAAGAGGCAAACAATCAATTCTGTTCTCCATGCTGCGCCCACTAACTACGGCTCCACTAAACCAGTTCTCCCTCAGTCCGGTATGAGTAGATAGATAATCACTGCCTCACATCAGAACCACGTCTTTCTTCACAGCAGTAAAGGCAGATTTCATCTGAATCACCATCAAAACTGGGGAAAATATTTCATATTTGTTTTTCTTTTCTACACATACCTCTTTGGCTGAAAATATCTGAAGTACCAAAAAAAGGACAAAGATTCCAAAAAAAAATTCCAACCTTTGATAACCTGACTTCACTGCTTATTAAAAAGGTTGGACAAACAAGAGTCTCCACCTACAGCTACTGAGCTTATAAAATCCATGTCACGTTTTCCTTTCCAAAAACAAAACCACTCCACATATGTTTTTAAAAAGATAACAGTTCCTCAGAAATACCAAAAAAACACAAAAAACAAAAAACAAAAAATAACATATTTTTCTGATGCCTGTATTTTAAGCTTAGGCTGATATAAAACCAGTTATTGTTTTGACTAAGTCGGCAAAATTCCTTTCATCCTTTGTACAGACAAAGCAAATGTCAGATTCTTTTGATAATGTCACAGGCTCTTTTGTTTCTTTATCTCTAGATACGCTGTTCTTCACTTCTTGGACAGTCACGAAAGCCTCTTTCTTCATGAGCTCAGGTCATTGCTGAGGTCAGTTCCCCTGCTGTATAATGTCCTGGAGGGGCTAGTACATATGTGGTGAGCTCTGAGCATGGATGAATTCATTCATCTATTCATTGTTAATAGTACTGTCACAGGAATAGCTCCCCATTCCATCAGACTTCTAAAAAGGCACAGCATGAAAAAGTCTAGTTTTACCCAGGCTTTAATAATCTCAGAATCATTTCTTTGGTCACTGTCTGCCATTTTCGAAGTAGGACTTCAGCCAAACTTAAAGATGCTTCTAGTCTCTTAATTTATAACTTTAAAAAATATTTTTTTAGAGCTCAAGTGAAAGGTTAGTTCTCATGATATGATTTTGTCACTTAAATACTCCATAAGCAATGTTTTAAACTTTCCAATTCTACAGTAATCACCAGAATCCTAGTAAACGGAGGGGGAAAGTGAGGCAAATTGGTGATTTTTCTAATAAGTCATAATAAAAAAAATTACTAGCAAAGGAAGCACCCTATTTTTAGGAATACATTATCTACCAATTCACAATTGTAGTTCTGCAAATTATAGGATATACTGTACAAATTATGTACTCACCGAAGGATTTCAAGAGCTATTAATCCAAATTCCCTAATTTGAGAAATAAAGGTATGCGTAAAGCACCCTGAAGCATGCTGTTATACTCCCTCAGTAATAAATATAGCAACGACTATAGAATGGATTCAGTCTGTATCCAACAAGGAGGAAAAGCTGCCCCCCTTATAATTATGGCAGCTGCACCAACAGTCTGCGGCTTAAAAGAAGGTCTATTTACAAAATCTTTTTCTGGTCTTCTTACAGCTGACTTTGTCACAAGAGCTAGCCACACTGCTGAAAATAGCACAGAAAGCAGGATCCATCTCCCTTTCATTCAGCAAAAAAACTTCTAATCCTTAGCACAACCGGTGTGGTCTTTCATTGTTAGAGCTAATAAATTCACATCTCTATGGACTCCTTCCATCTGCTGCTTTAAACAACTAACAGCTGGATTATGTCTATGAGGAAAATAAACATAAGACCAGAACAGACAGCTGATTTGCATAGGTGGGTTACCCATTATATGAATGTGTCTGCAAAGTCACAGGCTTTTAAAGCTATAGACCCTCTCTATCAAAAGAGATTGTATTAACTAACTAAAACATATATGATATATACACGAGATATGCATATCCGTAGAGAGGAAGTAGGAGTGAGTCTCTAATACATTCATCCCTGTAGAAATATTCATGGTACAGTCTGATAAACTATTCAGATCAGTGATTCATAATTCAAACTCTTCATTCATTTACTAATTCTGGAATCATTTATTATGCCAAGCAATGAGATGGGCATGGAAAAAGATTACCAAGATTAACATTACTCAAAACTAATAATTCTATTCCAGAAGAGCTCAAATTGAATGGGAAAGGCCAATGCAAACAAGTAATTAGGACACAATGTGAAAAGTATGACAAAGTGCTAAAGGAGCATCAAAGATGGCTCAATTAATTACATTGGAAAAATCTACAAAAAGGCGTCTAATGGAAGTGCCATCTGGTCACTGAAACTAATGTTATAGGATTACCAGCCCTTAGTCAAGAGTCTTCCTTCCCTAAAGTATGCACAAGTCAAAAATCTTCAAACAGCCCTCGCCATCTAAAAAGTGAGGTTAAAAAGAAAAACAAAAAACTCCTCCTTTGATATTCAGTGTAACCCCTAACATGGAAACGACAGATTTCATCTCCACTACTACCTTACTATACCCTTAGCCTTCCAATGAGAAAGAACAATGCACTGTTTCCTGAACACACCCCATCCTTCTCCATCTCATATTCTTTGTAGTTAAACAGGAATACAATCACCGATCTTATAAGATTCTTGAAAAGAATAATTTACACAACATACATCAATGATTCTTAACCTTTTTCAATATCTCTAATGACAGAGTAGAATGAACCTTGCCCAAAATTTCCTGCCATAACCTGGCTTCTTTAAGCCCTCATGTTTTATTCTTAAAAGTCATAAAAATTTGAATTCTTCTTTCTAATCTAATAAACCTTTATTTTTAATATGAAAATAATATTTATACATACTAATTAAATTGCAGGAGACTGAAGATGAGTAACCACGGAGGAAAATCAAGACTGAATGCTGACTTCCAATCAAGATGGTGGTGTAGGTAATCAGGGCTCACCTTCTTGCACGACCACATCAAAATTACAACTAAACTATACAACAATTTTCATTCAGAACTGTCAGAAATTGAGCCGAATGGGAGTCCTACAATTATGGAATTAAAGAAGAAACCACATCAAGACTCGTATGAGGGGCAGAGATGCCAAACAAGCTGGTCCCACGTCCACATATGGTGGATAAAAATTGGGAGGGATATCTCAGGAGCCAGCCCACACCAAGTCCCCACAGCTCAGGGTTCCAAGGCCACAAAGAAAAGTCTCCATAACTTCTGGCTGTAAAAACCAGTAGAGACTGAGACTGTGGAAGACAAAAACTGCTGGAATCTCAGGGAGTTCCTTAGGGCCCCCACACAGACTTACTTGGACTCTCTCTGAGCTCCAGTGCCAGAGCAGCAGATGGAAAGACATCAGAGACATACAAGGAGGAACTGAAGTGTCTGGGATCAGGGTGAGGGCTAGAGAGGCAGCTTTCTCCCAGGCAGAAGTGCTGACACAGACCACTGTTCCTGTTCTGAGCCCTCCCCTCACAACGCCAGCAGGTGGGTG
The DNA here is from genome assembly GCA_004026545.1 of Mormoops blainvillei. Classification (NCBI taxonomy): domain Eukaryota; kingdom Metazoa; phylum Chordata; class Mammalia; order Chiroptera; family Mormoopidae; genus Mormoops; species Mormoops blainvillei. The sequence continues at coordinate 17,628 of PVJD01008708.1, forward strand.
CCATATCTGATTTTCCAACAACCTGGCCCACAGTTTGCCTCTCCCTGGTGATTCCCTGAGGCCCTGCCACACCCAACTTTCAGGTCCACCTAAGCTATTTCCAGGAGCTTTTCCACTTGAATGGCTTGCCTTGGCCCATGCTTCAGATTTTCCTAAATTCTCTCAAACAAGCACCTTCAGTGAGCCCTGTACCTCTCAATTAAGTTGCCCCAGGCCCAGCACTAGCAATAGCCAGCCTTCATTCACAGCGTAGCCTCTCCTGGGCACCTCCAAGCCCAGCACAAGTAGCAGCCATCTGTAGATTACTTTGTAGCTAATGCTGCGTGACCCCAGACAGAACATAGGCGGTGGCTGACTTTGGGCATGCCAACAACAATCAAGGCTCAGCTGTAAGAGGAGGACGTATACAGCACACAGAGTAGGCACACTTTGATTACCCAGTTTGGGTAACAGGGGAGGTTGTGGCACTGGACCCTACAGGACACCTGGTACATTAAGCCACTCTATCAAGCCTGGGAGATGTAGTAGTTCTATCTAACACATAAAATCAAATATAGGGAGGCTGTCAAAATAAGGAGAAAAAGAAACATAGCCCAAATAAACGAACAGAACAAACTCCAGAAAAAGTATTAAACAAAACAGAGAAAAGCAATCTATTAGATGCAGTGTTCAAAACACTGGTCATAAGTACACTCAAGGAACTTAGTGAGGACCTTAACAGCATAAAAAAATATCCAGTCAAAAATGAAGGATACGCTAATGGAAATAAAGAACAATTTACATGGAATCAACAGCAGAGCTGACGAAGCTAAGAATCAAATCGGTGATTTAGAACATAAAGGAGCTAAAAACAACCAGTCAGAACAGCAAGAAGAAAAAAGGTTCCAAAAAATGAGGATAGCATAAGGAAACTCTGGGATAATTTCAAGCATACCAACATTCGCATCATAGGGGTGGTAGAAGAAGAGGAGAGAGCACAAAATCAGAACGCTATTTGAAAAAATAATGAAGGAAATAAACATATAAGTCCAGAAACCACAGTGTTAATGTAAGAAATATTTAAATTTGTAGAGAATTTTTGGTGAATTTATCTGAGTTAAACTGACAACAGCTGTCAAGAAGCAATATCTTAACAAACTGAGAAATGTTCTGGAGAATGGCAGTTTAGTATCATATTTTACATATCAGAATCGAAGGAGAAGTCATAAGAGGGTTACATGAAGTCCATCAGTGATAGATTAGGGGAGGCAGGAGAAAGCAAGGTGGGGAAACTCCCTCTGGGATTGGGTAAAAGGTAAAATAACAGACATATTTCTTTTCCATAGGTGGGTAAAGGACAGTTAAGAATCAACAATTAACATAATAACAATAACAATGAGGGGGTTTGTGGTCTCAACCTGTGCCCATTTCTAAAGGTATATTATCATAGATACAAAAAGACAACAGACGGGCTTAGTTAAAGATTCACCTTTGTTAGGGAAAAATATTGGCCTAGGACATGACTACCCACCATGAATTGCTTTTAGTTAATAAGTTTTCATTTTAGACCATCCTTTGTGGTTACTTTAGGTCTCTGAGTTTGTAAGGCTGCCTCACAGGCCTTCCCTGATCTTGTCAGGTTAATATGTGGTCCCTTTTCTTCCACACATCCCCCTTTTGGTCATAAATCAATCCAAAGGGTGCACTGATGACCAACCATTTGGTTGGATAATGAGGTCCCACAGTGCTAGGAAGGTTCATTCCTAGGAAGTCTCAAGAGTCAGTGTTTGTCCTGCTGAACAAGGCAAATGTTGGCAATGGGGCAAGACCATAACCTTAAATGGCATTTAAGATCAAATTGTTATTATTCAAAAAAGGCAGGTGAATGGGAGGCAGTCAGACCCTATATGTCCTTTTTCAAAAATATTCTGGATCATTTCTAATTTTTGAGCTACCATGATCCAAGTCTTTTTGTTGCTTGTCTTAAACTTTGTTTTTCCGTATCTAGCATAACATTTAGCATATACATAGGAGTAACAGTATTAAACCAGTAACATTGATTAGGAACAGAAAACATCTAATACTAGACAAGGAAGAGTCTAGGGGGAATAAGCATCCCAGCCAACCAAAAAACCTTTTACATGTATTATCACAGTTTATTAAGCTCATAATATGTTTTCCTCCTTCATCCACTGTTATTTGTACCTTTGATACATCTGGTCAGATGAATTAAGACTTTCTACTATTTTAATATCCAAAACCTCTAATTTTTCTTTTGGCCAGTTAGTTTCCATAGAAATGACTTCTGCCAATGATTACATTCATTATCCCAATATATTGGATTTTCGGTATTATCACAGGTTTTTTCTAATGTCAAAGTTATTTTGCCTATAATTTTAGTATTACACTATATTCCAGTAGTTTTTAACATAATCTTGCAGTTATCATTATAAAAATAACTTACAGCAAAAGTGCCCGTTTACCATATACCAGATATTGCTATTTGTTGGGGAAGATACAATAGACCAGGATTGGGTGAATTCAGTATTCCATATAGATTAGGGGCATAACCATGCATCTTTTCTATTTTCACAAATAGTGAGATGGGTTCCCACTGTTTATTATTTTAAAATATGGCCAATCTACTTCCCATTGGAAGTATTCTAATGTTGAAGATGGTCTCTATGCCAGCCAGTTGAACTACTAAGAATTAAGCTTAGGATCTAACTATGGTGCCCGGGCTTCTAAGACACAACATAGTAGATTACATTTCCCATCCAAAATTTTCCAAAATCCAGGGTGACCACTTGAGTCCCATAAATGTCTGGCTTGGGCTTCTACGCCCATTATAGTTGGCCACTGTTTCAGAGCTACTTCAGATTCCATTTGCATTACTATAGACAATGGGCCCTACTGAGTTAGGGTACAGACATTCCCATTGTTGGGTTTGTGCATGAGTTTTCATAGTCTGTTGAGTCTGTTCTATCCATGAGCTAAGGCCTTATTATCTTTCCATGCTGTTTCCCACCCATTCCTTTCTTCATGAAACAGCACTTCCTCTATTAACACTTCTTCATTAACTACAAGTTCACCTTGCTCCCGAACACCACAGAAGCCCCTATTCCTCCAAGTATACCCCTTTTATTTCTTTTAGAAGGCCAGTGTTGTTTGATCTACTAGGAATGTTATTGCCATTGGGTAGCTTATGGCTACAGAGCAGTTGGGGTATACTGAATGAGCCAAAAATGCTGAGTTTCCCATGCCATAATTAAATGGGTAGAGGTAACCCCAAAATGAGCTAGAGTTTGAGTATTTCACAGGACTTCTCACAATCATCCAGGATGCAAGAAGGGTGGGCTATTTATAGACATATCTACCCACCAAGTAATCCCAATAATTTTTTAAATGAGGACCCACTGATTTTGTTTTTCTTTGTTTCACGGACATCCAGCCAAAAGAGCATGGTTGGTGAGTCCCTGGACAAGAAAGTACTGTGACCTACAGGGAAGTTCACTGCAAACCTTTTCCCATTGCATCCAGGTATTTTTCTTAGCTTTTCATCATCAATTTCTATAGCTATACAGTACTTGCCTAGATTGGATCCCTATACAGTTCTACTAGGGGAATTATCGGGGAGGTGTTTTTGGAGGTATTTGCCTAAGACGGGTCCTTTATAATGGATACATCCAGAAAAAAAATGTACCAATACTTATACTGATAGTAGGAGAAGACCAGTGATTGGCCAATAAAGTGTTAGTTCATTATTACAACTAATAATTAGAAAATCATTGTCTAGTAGGTGGGAAAGATTACTAGTACTCAAGTTAAATTTTTCATATTTAATAATGGAGGGGGTCTGAGGAGACAGATATTGTTTCCATTAGGAAGTCATAAGGAGGACAATAATAATATAAAAATTACTTTATATGTAATAGCAGCATCAATTTGTGAGCATAAAGGCCTTGCTGATGTCTAGGGATAGCTGTCTGCCTTCATGGTTGGTGACTTCTCATTTTTGAAAAGTCCTTGATCTCTGCTGTAGATGGAAGCCAGTGTCAGAGACAGGGGCAAATGTCTATTTACAGTTAGACCCCAGATAAGGTCCCTTTTAACTACCCTGGAGAGTATTTAATGTCTTTTTTAATGGACAAAAATCTCCTGGTTGTAAATCATAGTCTTTGAAGTCTTTGTTTCTTAGGAGCACACTGCAAAATGTTACTAATTTATTAGTCCTTATAAGTTGGTTAATGAGCCCTTAATAATAATGTAAAATGTCCTCTTTTAGTAAAGCTGATTTATATGTCTCTTTATTTAGACTTATAGGGTGGCTGGTGATTATTTTCTAAAAAGAAAGGCTATGTTTATCAGAGATTTTAGGTTGAGGAGTACTATAAGGAGAGCTTTTGGTCAAGGGAGATTAAAAGCTTCTGGAAATTTACCTAGTTGAGTTTTAATTGTATCAATTTTATGTTTTATTAATTCAGAGAACTGGGGGTGAAAGGCACAATGAAAATATTGTAGAATAGGCCAAACATTATAAATGGATTGTACTGTTTGTCTAGTAAAGAAGTCCCTCAGTCACTAACTCAGAAGAAATTTCCCAATTTGGGAATGAAATTTTTAAAAACAATTTACCTATAATTAAAGCTGTTGCTCTCCTGCAAGGGAATGTCTCAACCCATGTAAAATTATAACCAATTTTTTTTTTGTATTTTTGAAATGGTGGCATTTGGATAAAATCCAACTACCATATCTGGATTTAAAGGAAGTGAGAAATGTCTTTTGGACTTCTGGAATGATTTTCCTGGGCTATATTTTGGACAGATAAAACATTTGCTTTATATTTTATGAGTTACAGTAGGAGAAGGTTTCCAGTAATATTGTTTATTCCATAAAATCATCTTTTAGGACTCTAATTTTAGCTCATGTACATGTTAAAGTAAAGTATATGTATTTACGCTCCTATAGGTAAGACTGATTTCTGATTAGGTCCAAGTCATATTTGTTTGTCTGTGACAAAGGTGCCCAATTTTGTTGTCATATTCCTTTTTTTTCTGCAGCTGTCCATTAGAACTATAAAGTGTTTTCACTGATTTAATAGGAAGCAAGGGGCATTCTCAGGTATGGGTAATTTGGCTGTTTAATGCTGCTGGTCCAGCTGCAGCATGGGCTAAATACTTTCCTTTTGCTTCCCTGGTGGCAGCTTTAGAAAGCCTTGGAATTCTGATAATTGCCAATTGTTTTAATTTTTGTATGACATTTAATAATTTTGTAATCTATTTTTTATTTTTTTAGGGGCTGCCCTGAGAAAATTAAGAAGTCTTGCTGTTTTAATGATATCCTAAAATTGTGAGGTATACCAAAGGCATTGCTATTATCAGTGTAAATATTGGCTACTTGAATTTTAGCTGATTGACAAGTGCGAGCTAGAAAAATTAATTAGGCTTGTTGGGCAGATTTTATTCAGGTACATAAGAACTTTATTACGTGCACCATGGATGTTACTGCATATTCAGCTCAATAACATTCCTGTTTATTTTTTAAAGATTCATCTGTAAACCAAATTGAATTAGCATTATCAAGGAGTTTCTTATAAACCATTCCTAGGAACAATAAGGTGGTCAGGTCAATTTGATTTTAATAAGAGATATATAGAGGCCGGGCCATTAATAAACATTTGGAATCCAACTGTGACAATATCCAATCAAACCAAGGAATCTACACTTTCTTATTTTTGGAAAAGGAAAAGATAGGATTCCTCTGAGTCTTTCAGGGTTAGTAGCCATTCTTATATAGCAGATAACCAAAGTATTTTATCTGAGGTAAACAGAATCAGAACTTATCCTTTGACATTTTATTGTGTTCTTTCGGGAATCTAGTAGATTTCTAGAGTATAAACTAAGTTATCCACATATTAGATTAGAGTGGAATTTCTAGGAAATTTAACATCATTTAAATCAGCTTTTAGTATGTAAGAAGATAGGCTGGACTCTCCTGTATATACCTGGGGCATTACTGTTCAAGTAAACGTGTAATCTTCCCAGGTGAAAGCAAAGAAGTATAAAAACAGAACATGGTTATTCTTTCTCTGGCTGGTGCGGCTCAGTGGATTGAGAGCCAGTCTGTGAACCAAAGGGTCAGTGGTTCAATTCCCAGTCAGGGCACATGCCTGGGTGTGGCCCATGCCCCCAGGGGTTGGCGGGGGGTGTGAGAGGCAACCACACATTGGTGTTTTTCTCCCTCTCTTTCTCCCTCTCTTTTCCTCTGTCTGTAAAAAATAAAAAAGAAGAAGAAGCAGCAGCCAAAAAAAGAATGTTCAAGGAAGGCTGAACAGTAACAACTGCAGCCAAGAGATCCACCACCAAATCACCAAAGAACGCTCTCGAATATACTGACTTGGAAGTCACTGGTGCCCTTTGTAAGAACAGTTTCTGGGATAGATGGGTGGGGATAGCAGTAGTGGGTTGCAGAATGAGTAGATGAGGAAATAAAGATGCCAAATCTAGACAACTCTTCCAGCTTCCATTTACCTCTTTTCTCTCCTTCACAGCCAAATCTCTCCCCATAAAAAAAAAAAAAAGTACTCTAGAAAAGAAATGGATGGGATTCAGAGCACGAACAAAGATGGGGGAGAAATATTTCTTCCATTATACCAAAAACTGATTTCCCAGAACTGACTTTGTTCTGCAACTCCTCAATATAACTGCTCATTTATTTTACAGGTCTCCTAACTTAAAACCTATTAGATAATGGTATCTCTTCAAAAGACAGAACACACTTTTTTAACATTCAGAAACAAAACAAACCAACCAAACCACATGTAATGTCCAAAAAATAAAGTATCTTATTAAAGAAGTGCAAATAAAAGCAGAGGAAAACAATGAACAAAACCTTTAGATGTGAAAACAGTGTGTGCAATTGCAAAAAGCCTCACTTTGTCAATTCAACTTGAATTATGGTAAACATTTCCAGGAAAGGTTTTCCCAGAGACTTCTTACAAGAGAAGCTATGTATTGTTTCCATTTATTCATTTACATATTTGCTCAACCAATGTTAATTAGAAGTTTACTATGTACCAGGCCCTACATCCTCAGAACTGCCTCCCTCAAGAAACTTATACTCAAAAGAAACAAATAAATAATATTACATTGTATTGTTTTACATTCTCAGAATACAGAGAGAGCTTTTCCTTCCTTTAACAGGGGCAAAATATAAGGTTACCCTGAAGATCAATTCGACCAAAACTTCTACAGTCTAAGAGAAGCCAAAAAATCAAAGACTTCAAGGAATAAAGTGAGTACAATTAGCATTGCTAGTCCCAAATCAGGTTCACGAAGTCACCACTACCAGAATAAAAATTCAGTGTTTAAAACAACTAAATCCTAGCCAGATCAATAAGGTAAGAAAAACATATAAAGGCATATAGATAGGAGGACATAAAACTGTCCTATTTGAAGATAACATGGCTGCCATGCAGAAAACCTCAAGGAATCTACAAAAAACTCCTAAAACTAATAAGTGAGTCTGACAAGTTCACAGGATAAAAGATCAATGCACAAAATCAATAGTATTTTTATATACTAGAAATAAACACGTAAAAACTAAAATATAAAATATGATACCATTTACAATCACAAAAAAAAGGGTTTTAGCTCACTTCTTTTTTCCATTTGACGTCTCTTAATTTTCAGTTCCACTTGAAATAATTTACCAAAGCTGAGCGACTAAGACTGCTTCTGGCAAGGAGTATGAAAATACAAGGAAATAAAATACTTAGGTATAAATCTGACAAAACATATTCAAAATATGTATGCTGAAAATTGCAAAGTGCTGATTAAAGAAAATGGAAAAGATCTAAATAAATGGAGAGAAACACTATTAATGGGTTAGATGATTAAACAGCAAAAATCCCAATTCTCCCAAAACTTATCTATAGATTTAATGCAATTCCTATCAAAATCCCAGCAAAACTTTTTGTAGATATAAACACTTAATCTGAGTATAGTCCTATAGACCAATGAAGCCCAACACAGAATCCAGAAATAGATCCATACAAATACGTCAAATTTATTTTTGACAAAAGTGTAAAAGCAATTCAATGGAGAAATGACAGACCTTTCAATAGACCACACTGGACATTCATAAGTAAGATTAATCAAGCAAGCAAGCAAGCAATCCTACCTATACCTCATATCATATGCAAAAATTAATTCCATACAAATCATAGACTTAAATGTAAAATTAAAATCTACCAAATGTTTATAAGACAACATAAAAAACAGAGGCTCCAACATGGCAGAATTACAACTAAATTATAGAACAATCAACTGAAGACTAGCTGAAGAGAAGTTTTACAACAAAGGATATACAGAAGAAGCCACATCGAGACTGGTAGAAAGAGCAGAGGTGTGAAAGGGGCTGGCCCCGCACTGTGTGTGTGGCCATTGAGAATCCGGAGGGATACCTCAACTGCAGGGGTCCATTCCCTGAGGGATCTCAACACCAAGCTGAAGCCCACAAAACATCTACCTGTGAAAATCAGCGGGGATTCCACCTGTCAGGGTGAGACAAGAGACTGCCAGAAACCAGGTGCTCTCTGAAAGGGCCAGTGCTCAAAATCTCATTTGTCAGCACTCACCCTGGGCTCCGGCAAAAGGTTGGTAGCTTAGAGCAGACTGGAATCACACAGGGAGAAATAGGGCCATGAGACTTTGGGGAGAGGGCTAGAGAAACAGCTGCCGTTGGCCCTGTGTGGAGTCCGTCTTCCACACCTCCCACAGGTGCCACCTTTCCTGGGTCAAGCACTACCCTCCAAATAGCATCAGCCTGGAGAGATGTACTAGCACCACCCTCTCAACACCCTGTTGCCCTACACTGTCAAGCCTGCACCCTGCAGAGGAATCAGCTAGCTGTGGCCAGACTGGGCTCACTGCCCAGTATATCTTGGAAGGCTCTTGAGGAGATCTGCGCACACTCAGGGAGTGTCAGAGACACCCAAGGAAAGACTAAGTGGAGTGGCTCTAGGGCAAGGGCCATTTTCCCCATGTGCCCTGACCATAGCACCACCAATCCTGTGCAGGGCCCTCCCTCCACACAACAAATCATACCTGTTTTAGCCTGATGAACTCTACTGGTCTCACCCTGACGACTCACTGAGACCTTGCCCCATTGCAAAGGTCCATAGGCCCCAGGGGGCAGGGAGTGGCTGGCCTCTGTGTACCCTGAGACTTTTGTTGAATGGCCTCAGACCCAGCACTGGTGTTAGGTTTGAATCTGTATCAGCCTGTTGAAGACCACTCACCCCTGCCTGATGACTCAAAGAGAACCTGCCTCAGGTAATTCATGTACCACCAGAGGCTCTTTCAGTGGCTGAGCCTAACAGGAATGTGGCAGTTAAAGAAAAATCTTGGGGTGTCTTGGGCCTTTTGCTGACCTGCCTCAGGCTCAATACTGGTAGAAGCCAGGTTTGATGTACAACTTGGTCCCTCTCATGGACACCAGATCTAGTAGAGGCAGCTACAAACCGTGGATCACCTTGTAGCTCCAAACAGCCTAGGGCCAAACACAGACAGCACCTTGCATTGACCTGTACTGGAGTCCCTGCCAAAAGACCCCAGAATCAACACACATGGTGGTGGAATTCAGACCAGACCCAAAGGGAGATCTCAGCAGGCACTAGATAATGCTGGAGCGAATTCCACTTCATGGGGTCAGTCTCTTGCACAACAGTTCATACACTATGTTTGGGGTCAATCCTCACAGTCAGACAGCCCAAAGGTCAATCCCACCCATGGATGGGCCAACAACAATCAAGATTCAACTACAACAAGAGGGTTCACATAATCCATACAAGGGACATTCCTGGAGCACCTAGCTCAGGTAAATCAGGGAAACTGTGTCACTGAGTCCCCCACAAGACACCTACTACATAAGGCCATCATACTGGGAGGCACAGTAGATCTGCCTAATATACAGAAACAGATACAGAGAACCAGCCCACATAACATGGCCCTAGGTAAAAGAGCGGGAGAAATCACCAAAAGAACATACGAAATGAAATGGAGGCAAGCAATATCGCAGATACGGCGTTCAAAACAATGGCTATGAGGATGTTCAAGGGATTTAGAGAAGAATGGATGAACTCAGTGAGAACTTAAAGAGATAGTAAGACTAAAAAGGGACATAAAAACCATTAAAAAATGCAGTCAGAAATGAAAAATACAATATGTGGAATGAAGACTAAACTAAAAGGAATCAACAGGTTAGATGGAGCAGAGTATCGAATCAGCAATTTGGAAGACAAGATAGCAGAAAATACCCAATAAGAGCAGGAAAAAAAAAAAAGTGGGGATAGTTTAAGGGACCTCTGGGACAACATCAAATGTAACAACATCAGAATCATAGAGGTACCAGAAAGATGAACGCAAGGGATTGAGAACCTATCTGAAGAAATAATGACTGAACCCTGGTTGTGTAGCTCAGTTGGTTAGAGCACCATCCCAATACGTAAAAGGTACTTACAAAGAATCAACCAAAGAATGCATAAATGGGTGGAGCAGCAAGCTGATGTTTTCTTCTCTCTCTGTCTTACACACACACACACACACACACACGCACCAATAATTATTTTTTTAATTCTTTAAAAATTAAAAAGAAATAATGACTGAAAACTTCCTTAACCTGGTGAAGGAAGAAAACACGCAAGTCCAGGAAGCACAGACAATCCCACACAAGATGAACTCAAGGAAGCCCACACCAAGACACATAATTACAATGGCAAAAGTAAAAGACAAAGAGAGAATCTTAAAAAGCAGCAACAGGGAGAACAAATTCACAAGAAACAAGCCTTGGTTATCAAGAAGCCTATAATCTACTGATAGACAAGACCTTGTACTAAGCTTCTCAGCAAATATTTATAAATGCTAACCCTATAAGAAAAAAGAAGAGAGACGTTTTCATGGAGAGAAGGGCTTTGAAAACACTCTTCATAATCCATACAGTATAACAGTTATCCATTTAAAGATTAAATATTAAAGAAACAAGGACATCAGAACACTCAAAACCAATTCATTTTGCAAATGTCTATGGAGAACCTACATGTTATTTGTGCTATGTGCACTGGAATCCAAGTATAAAAAGAAACAAGTGCTCAAAGGCTAGCATATGAGGAAAGAATGTACACAATAATAATATCACCTAATATTTACTAGAATTTACTATATACCAAGAGCTACACATATATTAAGTTATTTATTGCTTAAAACAAAAAGAGAATAACTACATTAGATATTTTTATGCCTATTTTACAAAGAAGGAAAACAGTTATAGAGAAGTAATTTGTCCAAGATAATGTATCTTCTAATGGTGGCAACTGGTTTAAGCACTCTTAAATCTTCATTCATGCTGTTGGAGTCTACCACCTATATACTCTATAGTGATAAAAGTTATACAAGGTTTAACTGTAGTAGGAGTTAGGTTAAACAACTCTGTTCAGGATATGAAAGTCATAGAATTCTTCACAACGAAGGAAACCACTGACCTAGATCTTAAAAGATACACATAATTGACCAAGACAATCTAAGCCAAAAAAAAATTTATATATACATATTTTTTATTTGTTTATTTATGTGTTTGTGTGTGTGTGTATAGATATATATACTTCCATGCCAGATTCTAAGAAAGTCATATCAAGGACTCTGATATGAAGAGAGAATTATTAAATAAAGAGTTTACAGAATATTTGCTACCTTATTTTTTAAAAGAACTTTAACATATTTTACATATGAAAATTTAAATTAAGGTACTATAATTTACATATATTTTAATAAGCCAGAAAACTGTGGAATAACAGAATTTCTGAACCACAAGAAATGGTTTCTGGGATAAAGACAATCTCGAAAATCAGTTTATAAAAAAATAAGCAATGCTTTGACCAAAACTGCAGTACGATTTAACATAAACTAATTCATAGTCAAAACTATATATAAATAAGCTCAATGTTTAAAAACACTTGCAAGCTGTACAGGGTATCATCCACTTGCCCCTGCAGGATCATTATGAACTATGTCCACAGATTCCTCTGCCCTCTTCTGTCCAGATGGGTTCAGCCAATAGGTAGCACCAGCAGGAGATCACAGAAAGAAAACAGGTAAGGGAGAGTGTCAAGGACAATTTATTCTACTTGGTCGGTCTCTGCAGAGTCACGTTAGGCTGGCTGCATCTCACTACCACAACTCATATCAACTGTCAAATTGTCTTCTATACACAGCCCTCTCTGTCTCCCAAGTTCCAGGCATCATTTCCTCCCTTCACTCTTTCTCCAGCCCTAAGTAATAGCAACAGGTCATTATTAAGCAGAAGGTACTATGCATATGTTACCACTTCACTATATTCTGCCCATATCCTTTTATTATAATCTCATAATTTGTTTCCTGCAAGGACCCTAATATGTGCAATAATATTAAATATACTTTCATTTTTATTAGTATGCTCTACAGAACAGAAATTCCTTTCAACTCATGGAGAAACTGTTATGTAATCAAAACTACGTAAAACCCTCCTTACATGTAATTCCAATCAAAATGTTTAGTATCTAAACAATTGAGAAAACTACTGATAAATCCAGCCAAAAATGTAATTCAAATAATCCAACCTGCCAAAGACTTTTCTTCTCTCCACTTACATACAAGTCTTGAAACAGACTTCAAAGACAGACCTGCCTGGTTTTGAATTCCTGCTCTAACATTCACTTATAGCAAAGTATTTAACTTTGTTTTGTTCACTGTTATATTCCAGGCATCCAGTGCAGTGGTGATATATAATGGGTACTTCATAAATATTTGTGAGATGAATGGTCAAATTAACAAATTTCTGCGGGTCTAAACTTCCTTACTGGTAAAATAGGATAATTATTAATATATCTACCTCATAAAGTACCTGAGAAAATAAAGAATATATGTATGTAAAAGAACCTAGGTGTTCGGGTCTACTATATATTAGTTCTATATCCCAACTCAAATATCTCTAATAATTGGACTCTGTATACATGACAGAATGTCCCAATATCAGTACTTTTTTTAGACATTTAAAAAATTTATTGATATTTGAGAGAGAAAGAAAGAGATCAATTTGTTTTTCCACTTAGTTATGCATTCATTGGTTGATTCTTGTATGTGCCTTGACCAGGGATGGAACCCACAATCTTGGTGTATTGGGTGAATGCTCTAACAACTGAGAAACCTACCCAGAGCCCATTATCAGTACTTTTCAATCACTCCTCAACACTGTTAAATACAACTATGCACAGCAATACATGACACTACTGGCCCAATTAAAAGACTTCCTGTGCAAAATTTTAAAAACAGAACAAAACTAGTTACAACTTTTAACCAGTTATATGAAGCTTTATGCCAAGCTTGATTAAACTTTGTCATGTATTCTAACCCAACGAATTCACTAAGATGTCTTTCAAAAATAGTCTCAATCAAATTTATCCTATGAAAAATTTTAAATGCCTTTTAAAACATGAAAGCCACTATTTTTAAGGCCAAACACCTTAAATTCCTTACAAAGTATCATAGAAGATACAATAAAAATGTTTAACGATCTAAGATAAAATTCAACTCTGATTTGCTCAGGTAAAATAATTAGTCTGTTCTTTTGCTTCTCTCTCAAGAATGCTCTTGAAAATAAGCAACTAGGCTGCTAATATCTTGTTCAAACTCATGAAACTCTCCCTCTCTTCTGAAACATTATTTTCATGCCTTTGAAAAGACACTAGGTGGCATTAGAAACATGTTTCTCTTTCAAAAAAGAGTAGACCAAACAGCAATTCTCAAGTTAACAGGTAGTGAATATACAGCAATTCTCAAGTTAAAATTCTTACTAAGTTAAATGCTTCACTATCTTATACTATTTGCCCTTTCATAAATAAACTGTTCATGCTTCCCTACATTCTTTTTTGTTCCCTGCACTTTCTTGTATGAGCTACAGCTTCCAAATCCCTATCTATAGTTCTAAAATTGATCTCCTTTACTCTAGATGTCTATTTCTAACTCTTAAAATATTTAACAAATGGATACCACATGCAAAAGAATGAATTTGGACCCCTCTACTTCACACCATATACAAAAATTAACTCAAAATGGATCAGTGAAGTAAATATATGCACTAAAACCATAAATCTCATAGTAGAAAGCAGAGGGGTAAATCTTCCTAAACTATTATCTGGAAGTGAATTCTTAGATATGAGACAAGAAGTACAAGCAACAAAAGAAAAAATAGATAAATTTGACTTCCTCAAAAATTGTATATATCAAAGAACATCACTGAAATTCCAAAGACACATATACAATGAAGGAAAGTATTTACAAATCATATATTGGATAAGGGTCTAGCAGCCAATATAAATAAAGAACTATTAACAATTCAACAAGAAAAAGACAAACAACATAATTTTTTGTTTTACTTTAAATTTTTTTAATTTTTCTATTAGTTAACATACAATATTCTATTAGTTTCAGGTGTAAAACCCAGTAATTAGATATATCTTACTAAGTGATCATCCCAACAAATCTTATACACATCCAACACAAAATGTTCTTATTAGAATATTACTGACAATATTCCCTATGCTGTATTTACATCCCTGTGACTATTCTGTAACTACCAATTTGTATATCTTAATCCCTTCACCTTTTTCATCCAGTCCCCCAAAACCCCTCCCATCTGGCAACCATTCAAATTTGCTCTGTATCTATAATTCTGTTTCTGTTCTGCTTGTTTATCTTGTTTTTTAGATTAAACTGTTGATTAATATGTATTTACTGCCATATTCTTATTCATATTTTATCTTTCATTTTTTTCCTTCACTCAAGGACATTTTTTCCTTGCTTTTAGAGATAGGAAGGGGAAGAGAAAGAAAGAGAAACACTGAAGTAACAGAGAAACATCAACAATCACAGGGTCACTGACCACGGATGGAAAGTGAAACCTAGGCATTTGCCCTGATGGGCAATCAAACCTGCAACCTTTTGGTGTATGGGACAACATCCCAACCAACTGAGCCACACTGGTAAGGGCTCTTCTGCTTCTTAAAGAAGACCCTTTAACAATCCATGTAATACTGGTTTCATGGTGATGAACTCCTTCAGCTTTTTCTTGTTTGGGAAGCTCTTTGTACATCTTTCAATTATAAATGATACCTTTGCATAGTACAGTGATGTTGGTTGTAGGTCCTTGCTTTTCATCACTTTGAATATTTCCTTCTGGCTTGCAAAGATTTTGTTAAGAAATCAGCTGACAGTCTTTGGGAGATCCCAGGTGGGTAACTATCTGCCTTTTCTCTTTTAAGATTCTCTCTTTGTCTTTAAATTTTGCCATTTTAATTATGATGTGTCTTGGTATGGGCCTCTTTGATTTCATCTTGTTTAGGACTGTGCTTCCTGGATTTGTATGTCTATTTCCTTCACCAGGTTAAGGAAGTTTTCTGTTATTACTGTTCAAACAGATTTTCAATTTCTTGCTCTTGCTCTCTTCTCCTTCCAGCACTCCCATGACATAAATGTTGGTACATTTGAACTTGTCCCAGAGGCTCCTTACACTGTCCTCATTTTTTTAAAATTTTTATCTTTTTTCTATTCTAATTGGGTGTTTTCTGCTTATCTTCCAAATCTCTGATTTGATCCTCTGCTTCATCTACTCTACTGTTGATTCCCTAAAACGAATTCTTCATTTTAGTTAATGTATTCTTTGTTTCTGACTGGTTCTTTTTCATGTTTTCTAATTCTGTTTTTATGTTTCCTATCTCTTTGTTGAAGTTCTCACTAATTTCAAGAGTTCTCACTCTTCCCCTAAGTTCACTGAGTATCCTCATAACCAGCGTTTTGAACGCTGCATCTAGTAGATTGCTTGTCTTCCTTTTGTTTAGTTCTTTTTCTGGAGTTTTATTTTATTCTTTCATTTGGGACACTTTTTTTTTTTTTTTTTTTTGGTCTCCTCATTTTGGCAGCCTCCTTGTGTTTGTTTCCATGTACTAGGTATAGCTGCTACATCTCCTGGGCTTGGTAGTGGCTTTATGTTGGTATCTTAAAAGGTCCCATGTCACAGCCTCCCTTTTCACCTAAGGGGAGCGCTCCAGGTATTCCCTCCTCTCTGTGTGGGTTGTGTATACCCTCCTATTGTAGTTGAGCTTTGACTGCTGTTGGCATGTCAATGGAAAAGATTTATGCTCAGGCTGATAAACTGTAAGGATAGGCTGCGACTACTGTGGAGCACTAGCTGTGCAAGGGCCCATTCCACAGAGCAGGACTTACTTCAGTGGGGCTCTGGTGCCTGCTGAATTCGTTCCTTGAATGTGTTAACAGTGGAAGTAGGTGGGTAGTACTTCACTGTGATCTGAAGTTGTCCACCTGGTGCACTGACTCTGGGGCCTCCTGGGAGGTGCAGGCCAAGGTCAGCTGCCACCTGTGTTCTACAAGGGGCCACACAGCATGAGCTACAAAGCAATCTGAAGATGGCTGCTACTTGTGCTGGGCTTGAAAGTGCCCTGGAGAGGCCAAGCTGTGAGTCAAGATCGGCTGTCACTAGTGCTGGGCCTGAAGCCACTTAGTGAGACATATGTTGTATACCAAGGTCAGATGCTGCTTCTTTGAAAATTTTTATTTAAGTCTTAAGCATGAGCCAAACAGGCTGTTGGTATGTAAAAGACAACTTCCCAGAATGAACAAATGAACAAAGCTTTCTACTTCATATACACCAACCCTAAAGACTTAAACTGCCAGAGAGTAGATTATATTTTAAAGGAAACAAGTTTCTGTTATTGTACCCTACAAATACTAGTGAGCCTTGTTCTATGGATAGAGGGACAAGTGTGAGATTAGCAGAAAGTCAATGAGTGTGGTAAGTAAAGAGGCAGGACCACTAAGGGTAAAAGGGTCCAAGATACAATCACAGGTAAAAAACAACCTGCCGAGACTATGCAGTTTAACATTTGTTAGGTCCTATCACACAAAGCCAAGACAAAGAAAAGGCTCATTCTTTCATTCAGTATATACTGAAATTCCCACTGTGTGCATAAAGCATGCCCTATCCTCATGTACTAAACACATATACCACAGAGCTGTACACAGAAGCAACATGACTTGATGAGATTTATAATCATTTCTATAACAGAAACTCTTTCCAGGAAATTTATTCATTAAAGTCACATTCATACTGAATCTTTTTTATAATTCGCAGTACAAAATTAGTATCGGTGACAAATAAGAGAACAATCAGAATACATTCAAATTCCATTCTTTTTCTATTCTTCACTTTGAGAAAGTAAACTACCCAAATCCTAAAAAGGAAAATAATTGATGTGGCAATGACAAATGACAATCAAGTATTTATTCATAAACCTATGCACTCCAATGTTCACAGCAGCACAATTTATAATAGCCAAGAATTAGAGGCAACCTACAGGCCCAACAGTAAATGAGTGGATCAAAAAACTGCGGTACATTTACACAATGGAATACTACACAGTAGAAAGAAAGAAAGAGCTACTACCCTTCGTGACAGCATGGATGGAACTGGAGAGCATTACGCTAAGTGAAATGAGCCAGACGGTGAAAGACAGATACCATATGATCTCACTTATAAGTGGAAACTAATCAACAAAACCAACAAGCATGCAAAATAGAACCAACAACACCAAAATAAAAAACAAACTGACAGTAACCAGAGGGGAGCGGGGAGGGGGATAAAGGAGAAAAGAAGGGATCATCAAGGATCATCAAGGAACACACATAAAGGACCCATCAAAAAAGCCAAATGGGGGAAGGATTGAGGGTGGGAGATGGGGATGTGTGGGTCTGGGGAAAGTGGTGGCAGGAAAATGTTGACAAAAAAACCAAACCAAACCAAAACAAAACAAAAAAATTAGACAGGAGGAAGCTAAGAATAGTATAGGAAATTGAGAAGTCAAAGAACTGATATGTTCAACTCATAGACATGAAGTTCGAGGTGGGGGGATAATGGGATGGGGTGCAGGGTGGAGGGGATAAAGGGGAGGAAAAAAATGGGACAAGTGTAGTAGCATAATCAATAAAATATACCAAAAAAAACAGTATTTATTCATAAAGCAAGGAACCATCTTTATTAACACTTACCAAGCCAGCAGTAAGAGAAGGTGCAGACTGTCCAAGGGACTGGTTCCTCATTCGAACCAGGTTTGACGCTTCTCCTGAAGACTGCCAAGTCACCTGTCCCACACTGCTATGTACACTGCTGGACAAGGGAAGCAGCTGCTTACCTTCAAACACAAGATTTGGAAAATATACTTGTAATTATGTATTAACCAAAAAATACAATGATATCAAGTGGATAAAAGTATATTGATCTAGAACAAAGTAAAGTTCCTCAATATCCATTTCAGAATCTGTAGCCCTTTAAAAATTCCAACCATCCTGGTGGCAGTATTTCCAAATGGAATACTGAACTATTTAAAAAATTCTCTATAATATCCACTACTATGCTACTCCCTACTCCCTACCCTGAGATCCAACCTAGCAGGCTAGGAGTTTTCTAATCTCTTCCACCCTACTTAGTTTCTCATCAACTCAATGCAACAAAAGTGGAGCTGACAGATTCTCCTAGGCAAGCTTGGTCGTTAGGTTTCCAAAAGACAAACACTGAATCTATACTGCTCTCACAAGACTCCATGTAATCAGCAAGGACTACCTTAATCCTATTGAAAGACTACAAGAAAGTCACCTAACAAAGACTGAATATCTACAACTGCAACCACTCTAACTGAGATACAAGTTCTGTTTCCATCCCTTCCTTCACACGGTTCTTCACATTGCTGGTAGTAATCTAACCAAAACAAATAGGGTCATGTCTTTCCTTTTCTTAAAAACTTCTAAAGACTCCCTACTGCTTAAAGAATGAAGGCAAACTTTTAAAATGCTAAAAGGATCTGCCATAAATCCAGATTATCTTACTGGCCTCACCTCCTTCCAGTGTTCCAAACCCATTCACTCACTCAACTTCAATATTATGCCCCGCACTTTTGAACCTGGCTTTATCCTGATTATCCAATTCACTTGGAAACCCTTCCTCTTCCTGGCAAAATCCTATTCGCCATGGAAATACCCACTATAATATAGATATAAGCAAAAGGAGGTTTGGGGTTGGTTTTTCTATACATACTCTTTAACTGCAAACAAAATGTGTTGCAACTTATTTAGAGGACAATTCAGCAAAACCTATTAAAATTTTAACTTGAATATGTTTGGACCCAGCATTCCACTTATAGAAATGTGGTATTGAGAAAAAAAATAGTAGAGCAGAATGTTCACCTGAGCAATTGTCACCATAACAATATTAGAAACAAGGTAAATGTTCATTACAAGTTAAGGAAATGGTAATTATCTCCACATAATGAACCCAGTAAAAACAATGAAGCACTCAACATGTAGTCAGGAGAAAAATGTTCAACATTTCCTGTTAAGTGAAAAAAGTAAATAAAAAGTATGTAGCGTATCATCCTATTTTTTATTTTTAAAATAAAAATGTTTGAGCATATTTATATAAATTTTTAAATGTATGTTTAAGCATAATGGCATATATATAAGTGGTTTGGAGGGAGGGAAGCAAAAAAGAAATAAAATAAAAAAGAAAAGGACTTTGCCCTTCCTCCTACAGTATCTGCCAGGGTGTCAGAACCCTGGCCAAGCTACAGACACGTGCACACCAGTGAGTTGTAAGCTTTGGACAGATGCTGCGCCAGGATGACTTGAAAGCAGGGCATCCTTGGCCCTCCTGAAAAGAGAAAATTAATGGCAGGTAGAGAGTTTGTGTATGAAGTTTTCAGATGCCTTCACCTGAGTGAGAAACCTGCCTCCATGAGGACCTCAGATGTGTGACAGTCAGCCCTCTGTGGTACCAAGGTAAGTAATGGTTGAAAGAAACTACCGTCAATGGGCTTTTGCGTTGAAATTTTAGGTCATGTTTCAAATTTTACTCAGGAAAACAAAACCCCAGAAGAATAAATTCTGTAGGCCCCGAAGAGTGACTAAAAGGAGGCTCAGGGCCTAGGAATTCACACAAAGAAAAACAACCTGAATATTCATGTAAATATATTGCAGGACATGTGGCAACATAGATTACTGATAACACTTACTATATATTGATCATACACCAGAACTGCTAAGTTCATTATATATACATATATATCTCTAATCCCTTCAAGAGCCCTACACGGTACATGCCGCTATTTGCTCAAGGTCACACATTTAGTGGGTCCAGGGACTATTCTGGTGTTCAATGAATCTCTCTCACCAAAGCTAGTGGTTATTTAGAGCTTTCATGTAGTGTCCCCAAGTCTTTCCAACTAATTCTCATAAATATCTACTTGTCTTCTTCAGTCATCAACCTCATTCAGATTAGGATCCTTCAGGGACAACTGAAACGGCTGTCTTCTTACTTCCAGTATCTTTACAAGTATTACAAAAGCCAATACCTTATTTCAGGCCATCAGCATCTTAGTCACTCTTATTGCAGCTTGAGGAGGATTCTTTTTGCTCTTAACATACACAGAATATGTACAGACATATTCTTTAGCCTTGAAAAGGAGTCCCCACCTACTTCATTCTTCCTCTCATACATACCGTCCATGATGACCCTTATATCCATGAGCCTCAGGTTTTTTAAACTATCCCTCTGGAGAGCCTGAATGGATCACACATCCTTACCCCTAGTCTTGCCCTGTGATAGTGTTTATCATATCCTATTAAAGTTCTTTAATGCCTGCCCTACTACACTATGAATTTGATGAGTGTCTGAATAAGAATTTCAAGCCATTTAAAAATTCCTTGAAGAAAGATGGCATCTATGGTGTAGGAGATGGACTCAATACAGGAACATGGCAGCTGTCCCTTTAGCTCAGTCCCCAGAGCCACAAACCTCAGTCTCTCCTCACATCACTCTAGCCCACTCCATGCTCTCTCACCTGGAGCCCAGGTTCCTGAAAGCAGAAAAGGTTCAAGACCACCATTTGGCTAAAATATTGTGTCAGGTGATCCTAATCTATGAACCAGAAAATCCAGAAGCCAAGATGCTTTTCTCACTTACTGAAGAAATGTTGCTGATGGAGAAAGCTCAAAATCCTGAGGAAGATGATCAAGATAGTGAAGAAGACAGTAGTGGTAAGAGTGAAGGAAAAAGCAGTGAGAAGTTAAGTGAAAAAAGCTCTAATAAATGTGAAGATGAGTGATGAAAGGGGCTACTATGGTTTAATCTACATATATTTTTATTACTGTATAAGATGGAAATGTAGAGTTGCAAACCAATAAATAAATAAAAATTCCTCAAGAATTTACTTTTTTAGGGGATGAGAGTGAAATTGAGCTCTCTTACTAGTTTCTTTACAAAAAAAAATTTTTTTTTAATTTATTTTATTTTTAGACAGAGGGAAGGGGAGGGAGAAAGAGAGGGAGAGAAACATCAATGTGTGGTTGCCTCTTGCATGCCCCACACTGGGGACCTGGCCCACAACCCAAGCATGTACCCTGACTAGGAAACAGAACCAGCAACCCTTTGGTTTGCAGGCCAACACTCAATCCACTGAGCTGCACCAGCCAGGCCCCCCTTATTAGTTTCATACATATACTGCTATATAATTGCTAAATTATGGGATAAAGACTTTAGTAGAGGCCTGGCTGGGTGGCTCGGTTGGTTGCAATATAGTCCCATATACCCAAAACATTGCAGGTTCAATCCCTGGTCAGAGTACATACAAATATCAAGCAATGAAAGCATAAATAAGTGGAATAACAAATCAGTCTTTCTCTCTCTCTCCCTTCCTCTGTCTGTCTAAAATCAATAAATTTTTTAAAATGCCAATTCAGTTGGTATACCTTTAAATACCCATAACAGAGTCCCACATTTTTTAAAGAACAAAATTAGGTACTTACCTGACAAAGAACTGGCCAGGCTTCCTCTCCATAACTTACAGTCATCCTGACTAAGCTGTCGTTGAAGTTTAGCTTTTCCAGTGGATGAAAATATGTCAGGATTACTGAGCTTCCTGAAGAGCAAGGGACTAAGTCCAGGTATCACATCCTTCAAAGAGAAAAAAATAAACATAAGTCTTTAAAGTCTTTTCTGAAGGTGTCTAAGAACTTTATATGAAACATCTCTACAACAGCACATCAAAATGATCTAAGAAGTACTAAGAGAGTCCTAACCAGCATAGCTCAGTTGGCTGAGCATCATCCCACAAAGTGAAAGGTAGCCTGTTCAATTCCCAGTCAGGGTACATGCCTGGGTTGCAGCCCTGGTTCCCAGCTGGGGGTATGCAAGAGGCAACCAGTTGATGTTTCCCTCAAACACTGATGTTCCTCACCCTCTCTTTCTACCTCCCTTCCTCTCTTTCTAAAAATAAATAAATAAAATCTTTTTTAAAAAGAAAGAAAACACTAAGACAAAATGAGAAGCAAAAGGAGAAATACCTGAAATCTGTGTTACCGACCATATGAACAACAAGACTCAAGTAACTGGTACCATCGCCAACGCTGGAAGCCACAGGGATAAAAAAATGGAAAAATATCTACCTCCTTGAGAAAAGATTTTTTTAAAGCCCTCTAAGGTCATATACTATTATTGGTATAACAAACATGGGAAAGCACTAATGTTGGTTGGTGGTGGCTCTCCAGAATATAATTTACAAATGACCAAGCATAAAGAGAAAAGTGAAGTTGATGAAGAAAAATAATGATAGAAGCAAGAAGTATTTTTAATTGGTAGTAAATGGATAAAAGGATAAAGGGGGATATTTAAGCACTATATCATTAAAGCAATTGATGTGAGCAGTTAGAAAGGAGAACTGGAAGCAGTAGTTAATACAAAAAGAGAAGGCAGCAAGGGAGTAGCCTATTTCCGACTACTTGGTGTGTCAAGAATGAAACAGTCCCTATGCATCAAGAAGAAACCATGGATGGGAGCTGCTTTTGCGCACACTAATGCTAGTAACTCACAAAAAAGACCTGGCCAGTCACAGAAACAACAACCCCAGCAAGCAGATTTGGGTAGAGGAAAATTAGAAGGCCTTGGAAGATATTAAGCTGAAGTAATATCCTACTTGAAGGCAATACAGAGGCAGCCCATAAGAGAGCTGACACTTGACTGGATGACTGCCACACTGGATAGATGAACAATTAGTCTTAGCCAGAAAAAGGAACAACCACCAAGCCCTGACCAGTGTGGCTCAGCTGCTTGGGTGTCGTCCAGTAAAGCAAAAGGTCAGCACTTCGATTCCCCGTCAGGGCACATACCTGAGCTGCAAGTTCGGTCCCCAGCCAAGGACGCACATGACAGGCAGCCAATTGATGTTTCTCTCTCACACTGATGTTTCTCTCCCTCTCTTTCTCCCTCCCTTCCCCTCTTTAAAAATAAATAAGTAAAATCTTTTAAAATAATAGGAACAACAACCAATAGAGAATTAAGTCAGCACCAGTTAAGAGAAAGTCATATCCTTTCCAATCTCCTTATTCCCTATCATAACACATCAAAGAAAAGCCACAAAACAGAAAGGAAAAATAGAAGCACATCATTCCCCTTCTCATTCCAAGTCTCCCCTGTCAAAACCTTGCAAAGGGAAGAAAATATAAATTAAATTGAACATGAAATTTAACTTCTAAACTAGGATGTCTTTTTAACTTTTATTTAAGAACCTTGGTCATTTCATAAAAGTACATATACCTAAGGATATCTCAACGAATTTTTACAAGTTAAACATATCCATGTAACCGGATAAAGATTGTTTTAAAAAGATATAACCAAGCAACCCAGAAAAGTTCCTGTGCTCCCTTCCAGTCACCACCCCAGATCCCTCCAGAGTAACCACTATCCAGGTGTCTAACAGGATAGATTATATAAAGTGAAAACCTTTATATGAATCACTCAGTATGAACTGTTCCATGTCCTTTTGCTCAACTAGACTAAACTTTTAAAAATAGCAGGACATTTAGTTTATCCAAGGAATCATTAAGGGACAGGGTAGGGGAATGAAGCAAGTAAGATGGAACCACAAATAGCCCAAGAGAGAAAGAAAAAGGGCATAGGAAGTAGAACATCCTTACTGACTTCCATACTAACTTATTTCTTGCAGTTTTCTAGTTCCCATTTCTAATCACTTACAAGGTCCAGCCAAACTACATGTTTTCCGGATCAATGGGATACCACAGTACCCTTATAACAAGTTCTTCTTTTCTACTTAAACTAGCTCAAATTGGTTTCTGTCATTTCTATGATCAAATAATTCCTAATCAAAATAGGGAGATAAACCTTCAGGAGGACAAGGAGGAGCCTAGAATGACTTCCAGGTTTCTGATTCGGGTGGTATGCTTTCAAGACTGAGAATAAAGAAGGCAAAACAAGTTTACAAATAAAACCCTGCTATGACAAGAGTAGAAATGATCATAACTAAAAATTATAGTACTTTTCCAATAACTATTAGGGGAGTTATAAATGTTTAACCAGGAAGAAAAGGGGAGGAGGGGGAATGGGAAGAAGGCGAAGGGAGGGAAGGGGACAGGAATAAACTCTTTTCAACTATATGAGCACTATCTCCTAAAAGAATAATCTTCTTACTTCAGAGGCCAGAATTAGAACTACTGGCTGAAAATAACACAAGGGTGAGTTAGAAGAACCTTCTAACAGTGAATGGGTCACCTTAAAAAGAAATGTACTGCGCCAAGAGAAAAACCAAAAAAAGTGAAAGCTGGCCTAAAGCACTAAACTCTCAAAATGTGGTCCCCAGGCTAGCAGCAACAGCCTCACTTTTGAACTTGTTAGAAACACAAATTCTCAGGTCCCACCCTAGATCTACTAAATTGGAAATTCTGGGGGAGGCTGTTAGATACACAGTCCCTGGGAGCATGGGAGAGTCTCCCCCATTGGCCAAGATGGCGGTGGGGAGAGGTTCTTACACTGAGTGCTCCAAAAGCTGGAAAGATTAATGGACTGGACCCCAGTGCACCCAAAGCTAGCAAGATAATTGCATAGAAAAAAGCCCCTCTCCCCATCCCTATAACAACGGCAAGCTTGAACAGGAAAGGGGATTGCCTTGAAGGCAGGAGTCCACCATTCTCCCAGGTCTCATGGCACCTGAATAAAACCCTTTCATTTTGCACCAGCTCCTGTCTCATGAGCCTGGCTTTTCTTGTGGCAGAGAGCTATAGCTGCCTTTTCAGTTATAAGGAGACCAGCAATTTCCATTTAATAAGTCCAACAGGTGATTCTGAAGCACACTAACATTTGAAAACCACCAGACTAGATCAAAAACTTTCAATATGATGCCACCCCATAGATATGTTGGTAAGTTATGACGATTGTGTCACACATGATTTGAAGTTGATAATAAAGTACTCAAGTTTGCAACTAGTTTACTTTCTTAAATGAAAACACGTTCTTCATAAACACTATAACAGTCAATTCACTTGCATTACAAAATTCTTTCTTAAGTAATATTTTTATTTTATTTTTTAAAGATTTTATTTACTTTTAGAGAGGGGAAGGGAAGGAGATAGAAAGGGAGAGAAACACTGATGTGCAAGAGAGACATCGACTGGCGTCAATTAGCTGCCTTCTGCACTAGCCCCAACCAGGGACCGAACCTGCAACCCAGGCCATGTGCCCTGAATGGGAATCGAACCAGAAAACTTTTGGTGTATGGGACAATGCTCCAACTAACCAAGTCACACTGGTCAGGGCTAAACCCACCATCTTAAATATGCTCAAATCTGTAATGATGAACCTGGACAAAGAATGAAAGAAAATCGGGGGAAAATGCATGAACGAAATAAAAATACCAACAAAAAGAAATTATTAAAAAAGAAACCAACAGAAGTTCTGGAGAAGAAAATAATAAAATAAAAATTTCAGAAGAGGGGTTAAAGAATCAATCTGAGCAGGCTAAACAGAAATAGCAATCTTGAAAACAGGACAATTGCATTATACAGTCTTAAGAGTAGAAGAAAAAGAATGAAGAAAAGTGGAGCGAGAGAGTCTAAAGGATGGCGGGAGCATCTTCAGAAGAAAAGATTTATAAAATAAGGGAACCCCGGGAAAAAAAGAAAGGGGAAGAAAGAACATCTGAAGAAAAAAATGGCCCATAATTACCCAAATTTGATAAAAGACAAAAATCTACATGTTCAAGAAGCTCAACAAGTTTTAAGTAAGTTAAACTCAAACGGCTCCACACTGAGACATAGTATCATCAAACTGTCAAAGCCAATGACAAAGAGAAAATACTTGTAGCAGGAAAGGATGCACTCAACATGTATAGGGGATCCTGAATCAGATTAACAGCCAATTTTTGCATCTGAACCAGATACAGATGGAATCCAGAAGAAGGATGACATATGTGAAGTGATGATAGAAAAAACTGTCAACTTAAGTTTTTAAATTCTTGCCTTACCTGAATAAGTGTCTTCTTAATATTATATGTGTAGCCATGTGCCTGGTGAGCTAATCCTTAAGGCAAATCTTCTAAAATTTAGCTTCACTATGAGATCTTCCAGAAAAAAAGTTTTCTACCTCTTTTCGTAAATCTTCTGAAGATCAGGGATGCTAAATTGTAATTTGTTATGTATTATCTCACACAATGTGAAGAGATTTAATGTAGTGGAGCTTTGTCACACTGGTCCCATTTTTTACAGTATCTCACTTAGAAAACCATATCTTCTTGACAAATGTTATAAAACTGAGATTTTTTTTAGCACTTTCAACTTGGTGGAGGTGGCCGTATTAGAGAACATATATATACAATTCAGGGGAAAAGTGCCTTTAATGAACAATTAACAAGGTATGCTTGAAATCTTTAGTTACCACTTTTTGAATAACTTTTGTGTGAATAGCTGCTTTAAGCAAAAGTTATTATGGTCAATATAACTTAAAAGTGTTCAATTTTCTATTTTACTGAGCCTTAAAAATTGCACTTGTGAGTTTGCAATAGTTAATGTTTGGCAATCACAATATATACAAATGAATATGAATGAAAAAAAAAATCTCTTGGTAAAAAAACTGTCAACTTAGAATTTAATACCTGGCAAAACTGTCTTTCCAAAAACAAGGGAAGAATTAAGACAGTCCCAAATAAACAAAAGCTAAGGGAGTCCACTGCCGTTATAATTGCCCATAAAGGACTCCTTCACATTCAAATGAAGGCACAAAACAAAAATTTGAAGCCATATGAACATATAAATATCTCCACGAAATGTAACTACATGGGTAAATATAAAAGCCAGTGTTTTTGGTTTGTAACTCCACTTTATATTTCCTGTATGATTTAAAAGGCAAATGCACAAAACAATCATTATAAATGTATGCTATGGGCACACAATGTATGAAGATATAATTTCTGACAACACTATAAAGAGGGTGGGGGACCACAGCTGTATAGAAGCAGAGTTTTTGTATGCATCTGAAGCTAGCACAAATTCAAACTAAATTCTTATAAATTTAGGATGTTAAATGTAATCTCCATGGCAAGCAAAAACGTATATCTAAAAGGCATACACAAGAGGAAATGAGATGGGATCATCAAAATAGTTCACTACACCAAAAAAAACCAAAAAACTAAACATGGCAGTAATAGGAAATAAGAGACAAAAAGGGTATAAAACATACATAATAAAAACACTTCAATGAGAGCCCTGATTGGTGTGGCTCAGTGGACTGAGTGCCAGCCTGAGAACCAAAGGGTCACAGGCTCGATTTCCAATCAGGGTGCATGCTAGGGTTGTGGGCCAGCCCCCGGTTGGGGACATGCAGAAGGCAACCACACATTAATGATTCTCTTCCTTCTCTTTCTCCCTCCATTCCCCTCTCTCTCTACAAATAAATAAAACCTTTAAAAAAATTTTTATTTAAAAGAATACTTCAGGATTCTGACTCCCAGCCGAAGTGGAGGTGTAGGTAGATACACTTTGTCTCCTCGCACAACCAAAAGAACGACAACAAATTTAAAAACAAAAATCAGCCCTGGCTGGTATAGCTCAGGGGATTGAGTGTCGGCCTGGGAACCAAAGGGTCACAGGTTCAATTCTACAGTCAGGGCACATGCCTGGGTTGTGGGCTGGGTCCCCAGTAGGGGACGTGCAAGAGGCAACCACACTTTGATGTTTCTCCCCCTCTCTTTCTCTCTCCTTTCCTGTCTAAAAATAAAATAAATAAAATCTTTAAAAAAAAAAACACAAAAAAACAAAAACCAGAACTGTCAGAAAATCAAACAGTATGGAAGTCTGACAACAAAGGAGTTAAAGAAGAAACATTCATCCAGACTGGTAGGAGAGGTGGAGAAGGGCAGCCAGGGTGGTGGACACACACCAAGGCAGCACCTGGAGGAACAGGCGAGGAAGTGGCTGGCAGACAAGGTGGTCCCCACATTTGCATGCGAATAAACCCGGAGGAAAAACTGAGGAGTGAGACAAATCGTGCAACCCAGGGTTCCAGTGCAGGAATAGAAAGCCTCAAAACCTCTGGCTGTAATAATCTGTGGGGGCCGTGGTGGCGGGAGAGACTGCCAGTCTTACAGGAGAGTTTGTTAGAGAGTCCCACAGGGTCCTAGGATGTACACAAACCCACCTACCCAGTAATCAGCACCAGAAGGTCCCAATTTGCTAGTTGGTAGCAGGGGAAGTGACTGAAAGCTGGCCAAGAGCCAAGCAAGTGGCATTGTTCCCTCTCAGACCACTCCCCCACATACAGTGCCACAAGGCAGTGACGTGGTTGCCTCACCCTGGTGGATGCCTAAGGTTCCACCCCTCACAATGTAATAAGCGCTCCCAGACAAGAAAAATATGGCCCAAACGAAAGAACAGATCAAAGCTCCAAAAAATAGAACTAAGAGATAAAGAGACTGCCAACCTAACAGATGCAGGGTTCAAAACACTGGTAATCTGGCTGCTCACAGAATTGGTGGAGTATGGTAGCAAAATGGAGGAAAAAGCGAAGGCTATGCAAAGTGAAATAAAGCAAAATACATAGGGAACCACGAGTGAAGGGAAGGAAACGAGGACTCAAATCAACGATTTGGAGCAGAAGGAAGAAATAAACGTTCAACCAGAACAGAATTAAGAAACAAGAATTCAAAAAAATGAGGAGAGGCTGAGGTACCTCTGGGACAACTTTAAATGCTCCAACATCCAAATCATAGGGGTGCCAGAAGGAGAAGAGGAAGAGCAAGAAACTGAAAACTTCTTTGAAAAAATACTGAAGGAGAACTTCCCCAATCTGGCAAAGGAAACAGACTTCCAGGAAGTCCAGGAAGCTCAGAGTACCAAAGCAGTTGCACCCAAGGAAGCACACATCAAGGCACATCATCATTACATTACCCATGATTAAAGATAAGGTGAGAATCTTAAAAGCAGAAAGAGAAAAGGAGAGGGTTACCTACAAACGAATTCCCATAAGACTATCAGCTGATTTCTCAAAAGAAGCCTTACAGGCAAAAAGGGGCTAGAGAGAAGTGTTCAGAGTCATGAAAGGCAAGGACTTACATCCAAGATTACTCTATGCAGCAAAGTGATCATTTAGAATGCAAAGGCAAATAAAGTGCTTCCCAGACAAGGTAAAATTAAAGGAGTTCATCATCAACAAGCCCTTATTACATGAAATGTTGAAGGGATTTATCTAAGAAAAAGATAATCAAAAATATGAACAGTAAAATGACAAACTCACAATATCAACTGAACCTAAAAAATATAAAAACAAACTAAGCAAACAACTAGAATAGGAACAGAATCACAGAAATGGAGATCACACAGAGGGTTATCAAAAGGGAGGGGGATGGTGGAGAATGAGGGGAAAAGTACAGGGAATAAGAAGCATAAATGGGAGGTACAAAATAGACTGGGGGAGGTTAGGAATAGTATAGGAAATGGAGAAGCCAAAGAACTTATATGTCCGACCCATGGACATGAACTAAGGGGGGAGGGGATGCTGGTGGGAAGGGGAATGCAGGGCAGAGGGGAATAAAGGGGAGAAAAGAATGGGACAACTGTAATAGCGTAATCAATAAAAGAAAAAAGAAAAAAAGAAAAATACTTCAATGAGCAGAGACACACAAGCCTGAATCAAATTAAAAAATAAGTCTCAGAAAAGAAATAAAACATATAAAAAACCCAAACGGAAATTTAGAATTAAAAATATATATTAATCAAAAAAAAATTTGTTAATGGTCTAACCAGAAGAGTGAAGAGGACAGAGATTAAAAAGAAAAAAGTAAACTAGAAGACAGAAGAACAGAAATTACCCAATATGAACAAAGATAAAAAAGACTGAAAACAATAAACAGAGACTCAGGGACCTATGGAACTATAATCAAAAATCTAATGTCTCTTTTACTGACGTCCAAAAGGAAAGTACAAATAGAACATGGCTAAAAAAATGTATTAGAAGAAATAATAGCTGAAAACTCCCCAAATATGTCAAGAAGGCATAAATCTACATATTTGAGAAGCTGAGTGAACCCCAAACAGAATAAACCCAACAAAATGATAGAAACCATAATTAAAAATCTGAAAAAATTATAAAAATATGAAAGAAGCCAGACAAAAAAATGATGCTCTATCTATAGAAAAAAAATTCCTTTAAATGACAGCAGGTTTCTCATCAGAAACCATTAAGTTCAGAATAAAGTGGCAGAGTATTATACAAGTGCTAAACAAAAAGAACTGTTAACCAAAAGTAATATCCAACAAAAATAACCCTTAGGAAGAAGGATAACTAAGAAAATTTGTGAACAGAAGACCTATACTAAAAGAATGCCTATGGAAGTTGTCTAAGCAGAAAGGAAATGGTATAAGAAGAAGCTTAAGGAAACAAGGAAAGGAGAAAAAACACAGGAAGCAAAAATGCAAATAAATACATTAGGCTATCTTTCTGTAATACACTGTTTTTAAAAATTACTTAAGAGGGTGCAGGCCTGCGAAGCAAAGGGTTGCTGGCTTGATTCCCAGTCAGGGCATGTGCCTGGGTTGTGGGCCAGGTCCCCAGTGGGGGGCGTGTGAGAGGCAACCACACACTGATGTTTCCCCCCCTCTTTTTCTCCCTCCATTACCCCTCTCTAAGAATAAATAAATAAATAATCTTTAAAAAATCACTTAAGAGGGATATTCTAATTAGAATGGAGCCGTAATAACGGTAATATTACAAAAGATGAGGATCAAGCAATAGAAATATCAAGATGTTGATGGGATTTTTGGAGTGAGAACTGCCATATACTCTAAGAAATGATTTATTTTATATTGTAAGGATATGGTTTACTCATTTTTATCATCATGTCTAATGTGTCTTTCAAATAGTATGCCATTCATTTATAATTTTGTTATATCTCCACCTATAATCTGTCTGGCAAAAGCCCCATACATCTTCAGAAATCCAGCTCAAATGTCACCTCCTTCAGGAATGTATTATAGACTTCAACAGAGAGAAGTCCTCTGCCTTTGAGACTTTTATAAATGATGTACTTCTCTGTTGTTGAACTTGTCATACTGTATTTTTATTGTTTCTCCTTTTAAACTAAGAGCTTCTTAGTTTAAAGAAATTACTTCAGACAGTTATGCTACAAAACATGAATCAGAATTTGATAAACTCACTAATGAGGTAACAGAACTCAAGAAGAAATTCAAAGTAGAAGAAAACAAATTAAAATTGAGAATAATGGCCCAGGGGGACTGGGTGAAAAAGGTGAAAGGATTATGTACAAATTGATAGTTACCAAAGAGTCACAGGGAAGTAAAATACATTACAGGGAATATAGTCAATAATATTATAATAACTATGTATAGTGTCAAGTGGTACTTGGAAGTATCAGGGGTGGGGGAACACTTTGTAAAGTATATGACTGTCTAACCATTATGCTGTACACCTGAAACTAATACAAAATAATACTGAATATAAACTGTAATTGAAAAATAAAATTAAAAAAAGAAAAGAACTGGCCTGAAAAAAATTTCTTACTCCTCGAGTAAGGTTCTGATTAGACTAAGCTCATCTGACTGAGCCACAGTTTCAGGAGTTAAAAGCTGAAGCACAAAAGGACAACTGAATAATCACATGCAAAAGCGTAAAGATAAACCCTCACCTCACATTATAGGCAAAAAATTAGCTCAAAATGGATCAAACACCTAAATATAAGAGCTAAAGCCATAAAACTCTTACGAGAAAACACTGGGGTGTATCTTCATGACCTAGGATTTGGCAATGATTTTTAGGATATGACACCAAAATCACAAGCAACAAAAGAAAAGAAATAAAGTACGCTTCACCAAAATTAATAACTTTTGTTAATCAAAGGACATTAGCAAGAAAGTGAAAGACAATCCACCAAATGAGAGAATATCTACAAATCATATGTCTGATAAGAGTATGGTATCCAGAATAAATATAAAACTCTTACAATTCAACCACAAATAACCCAGTTTAAAAATAAAGGACTTGAGCCCTGTCTAGTGAGACTCAGTGGATTCAGTGCCAGCCTGCGAACCAAGGGGTCACTGGTTCGATTCCCAGTGAGGGCACATGCCTAGGCTGCAGGCCAGGTCCCCAGCATGGGGAGCACAAGAAGCAACCACACATTGGTGTTTCTGTCCCTCTCTTTCTCTCTCTTTTCCCCTCTCTCTAAAAATAAATAAATAAAATCTTTTAAATGAAATAACGGACTTGAATAGATATTCTATGGCAATTCTATGACAATGATATACGAATGGACAACAAGCACATTAAAAGATTTTCAATATAATTAACCTACAAGGAAATGCAAATTGAAAGCATAATGAGATATCATTTTAACATTTGAACCTACTAGGATGGCTATAAATTTTTTTAATTTAATTTATTTATTTTTAGAGAGAGAGGAAGGGAGGGAGAAAGAGAGGGAAAGAAACACCGACGTGTGGTTGCCTCCCACACACCCCCAACTGGGGACCAGGCCCACAACCCAGGCATGCGCCCTGACTGGGAACTGAACCGACAACCCTTTAGTTCCCAGGCTGGCACTCAATCCACTGAGCCACACCAGCCAGGACAAATGACTATAATTTAAAAAATAATAATAATAACAAGTGTTAGCAAGGTCGTGGACAAACTGGAGCCCTCATACATTGCTGGTGTAGCCCTCATACATTACAGTGTGTTAAAATGGTATAGTCACTGTGGAAATCAGTTTGGTATTTCCTCACAAACTCAAACAGAATTACCAGATGATCTAGCAATTCCATAAATGTATATACATGAAATCTGTCCAGAAAAAGCCCAGCCATAGTTAATACAATGAGAATGGTCTGCAAGACATCCATGTAACCTGGTAGCCAAGGAAAGTGGACTGGAATGTGCATGTGTGAATAAGGACAACTTCACTGTATTAGTCAGTGGGGCAGTAGATGCCATTGAGTAAGCATGTGTACCATGTGGCCAACGCATTCGAAATGACTGAGCAAACAGAGCAACATATCTACATCGAATTTTGCATTAAGCTTGAACATTCCTCCGCAGAAACTATTTGGATCATTCAGAAGGCTACAGCTATGGGCAACTGATGATAGGCAACTGTATCACAACAACGTACCCACTCATGCATAGGTCTCATGCAGTTTTAGGCAAAACATCAAATCACCCAGGTGACTCAGCCCCCTTACAGCTCAGATTTGGCACCCTGCGACTTCTGGCTTTTTCCCAAAACTAAAATCACCTTTGAAAAGGGCAGATGATGGCAAATGCGAGAACAGTGAGGTCCCAAGATGCCTAGTTTGAACGGGATTGAGGCATCAATGTCTTATGTACAATGTTTCTTGTATCTTGTATCTTCTTCAATAAATGTCTCTATTCCTCATATTACATGGCTGGATAACTTCTGAATAGTCCATGTACACACACACACACACACACACACACACGCACGCACAAAAAACCCCCTGAAAAACAGGTGTTCAAACAAAAACTTGCACATGAATGTTCACAGCAGCACTATCCAAATTACCAAAAGGTAGAAACAACCCCAATGCCCATCAACTGATGAGTGGACAAACAAAATATGTTACATGCAGGCAACAGTATATTACTCAACCATAAAAAGAAGTACTGATACATGCTACAATGTGGGTAATTTTATGCTAAAACAGTATGCTAAGTGAGAGATGCCAAACATAAAAAGCCACACACTGTATGATTCCATTCATATGAAAAGGTCCAGAGTCCATAGTTAACTGTAAACAAATGAGTGGTTGGGAGGAGCTGGGGGAAAAGAAGAAATGGGGAATGACTACTTACTGGGTGCAAGATTTCCTTCTGGGGTGATGTGAACATTCTGAAACTAGATAGTGGTGGCTGTTGCACATTTGAAGTACTAAATGTCACTAATTGTAAATTTTATGTTAATTGTATTTTAAAAGTCAAAGTACATGTGGAGGTGGGCTCCCTAGGGCCACACTTCCTTTCAGGAACCTATTAAGTTGAAAAGAGATGAAACCCAGTCACCTTTCTCTCTGGCATCTCTTTGGCTTCCTTCTGGCTTTATTCCTCTTCCACCTGGCTAGGTTGACAAGTAAAAAGGTCTTAAAGAGGACTCTCACTAGCCGCAAAGACCTGAAGGAGTGTGGGGATTGCCAGAGGCCAGCTCTGCAGGCAGAGGAAAACAAGCTTTTCCAGATCTAGCTGTTCTTGGGAAAAGGTCTTTCTTGCATTCAAAATGGTTATTACACAAAACTGTGTGGGCCTACAGGGAATGAAAGGAGACTATGGTAACAGGCTGACTATACCCAAAATAAGATGATTTCTACACAGTTCTAGGTTAGGACTGTATTGGGATTTGAGCCCTATAGTAGGGACTAGCTAGACACTGACCAAACATGATTCATCTTCCTCCTGTGCACAATTTATGGTATTTTCCCACCCTCTAACAGTTAGGTATGGCTCTGGGATTGAATTCTGGCAATAGAGTATGGGGGAAGTGATTAAGTCATTTCCAAACCCAACCCAGCAAAACCTCCCACAAGATTCCCCCCTTGCCTCAGGTGACCTTAGAAGCGTGTATAAAAAATACCACAGCCCTGGCTAGTGTAGTTCAGTGGATTGAGCACTGGTCTGTGAATCAAAGCTTCACTGGTTTGATTCCCCAGCCAGAGCACATGGCTGGGTTGCAGGCCAGGTCCCCAGTAGGGGGTGCACGAGAGGCAACCACACACTGATGTTTCTCTCCCTTTCTTTCTCCCTTCCTCCCCTCTCTCTGAAAATAAATAAATAAAATCTTTTAAAAAAAAAGAAAGAAAGAAAATACTATAGCCTCCATTAGTCTGGACTATTCTAAGTGTATGTTACAGAAACTAATGTTCTTTAATATAGAAGACTACAAGCATTAGAGGTAGTAATATAAAGTCCCTTACTCTTACTGGTCAAAGGCAGGACTCAGATGTTCCTGAGTCACCCGAACAAAATCATTTTGGTATCACACCTCTGAAATAACTTAAGGAATTTTTTAAATACTATTACTAAACTTTGCTTTTAAAAACATTTCTGAAGGTCTTAAGTAGTCATGAAAATTAGAAGACCTAACACTACTCTGCTACTTTTGATTTGCTGAAATATTGGCACAGAATTATGTGGCTTGTTATTCTCCAACAAATTAAGGGTTAATGTATTTGTGCATCTGCTACTCAGGTTCACTGGCAGGAAGTACTGCTACATTAAAGTTGGTACAACTAAAATATCACAGAATTTTAAAATGTGGTCTACTTAGACTGAGTTTGTTCTTTTTTTTAAAAAAAGTTTTTTATTTATTTACTTTTAGAGAGAGTAGAAGGGAGGGACAAAGAGAGGGAGGGACAAAGAGAGGGAGGGAAAAAGCAATGTGTAAGAGATACATGGATCAGTTGTCTCTCACACACCTCCAACAGGGGACCTGGCCAGCAACCCAAGCATGTGCCCTTACCAGGAATGGAACAAGCAACCTTTCAGTTCACAGGCTGGCAATCAATCCACTGAGCCACACCAGTTAGGGCCTGAGTTTGCTCTTAATTACATTCTAAAACCTAGGGAGACTATACTGTCTTCTAAGCAAGTTACTTAATAAAGAAATCCATAAAAGTTTCCCTAAAAGGAAAAATGCATGAATTAAATAAAGCCTCCTTTTCAAGCTGAAAAAGTAAAAGAGCAGTTCAGTAATATCGACAAACCAAGGGTCAAGGCATATCTTTTTCTGTTATATTTCTTCCTAAAAGCAGATGAGAACATTAAAAAAGATGAACTGTATTTTCACACATTCTGTGCATACACCTTTTAATTAACCATTACTGAACACTTCTTAGTATTAGGCTTTGTAGTAAGTGTTTTACATGGATTAATTTATTAAATCCTGACAATAACTCTAAGAAATAGGTAATAATATTATCTCTGTTATATATACATGGGATAATTCAGGCTTAGAACACTTAAGTAACTTGCCTCAGGTCACAAAGTTGGAATTTGAAGTCACAGAATAACTCAATCACTGTACATTCACTCAGAAGTATATACTTAGAACCTTCTATATACAATTCTAGAAGCTGAAGATATAGCAGTGAAGAAAACAAACCCAAATTCCTTTGCTCATGAAACATATATTTTAATGTGGGGGAATAAAAAACAACAGCAAATATGTGACACTAACAAGTGAATAAAAAAAGAGTAAGAAAATGATTAAGAGTATTACTTTAAAAAGCTGGTCAAGGAATGTCTCTTTGAGGAGGTGATATCTAAACAGGCCTGAATAAAATGAGAAAGTCAGATTATATATATCTGTTGATATATATATATTGAAAGATATATATATAGTCTGTGCAGAAAAAGTCCAGTCATTACTAATATAACGAGAATAGTTTGTATACCATCGACGTAACCTGGCAGCCAAGGAGAGTGGACGGGAATGTGCATGTGTGAACAATGACAACTTTACTAGTTGTCATTGGGGGCAGTACTAGTCAGTGGGGGCAGTAGACGCCATTTAGTGAGCATGTGTACTGTGTGGCCAACGCATTCAAAATGACTGAGCAAGTAGAGCAATGAATCTGCATCAAATTTTGCATTAAGCTTGAACATTCCTCCACAAAAACTATTCCGCATGATTTAGAAGGCCACAGCTATGGGCAACTGGTGATTGGCAGCTTCATCACAACAATGTGCCCACCCATGCATCGCAGCTCATGCTAAGTTCTTTGGCAAAATGTCAAGTCACCCAGATGACTCAGCCCCCTACAGTGCCCTATGACTTCTGGTTTTTCCTAAAACTAAAATCGCCTTTGAAAGGGAAGACATTTAGAACATCAATGAGATTCAGGAAAATATGATGGGGTAGCTGATGGCAACTGGGAGAACTGTGTGAGGTCCCAAGGTGCCTACTCTGAAGAGGACTGGGGTGTCATTGTCCTATGTACAACGTTTCTTGTATCTTGTACCTTCTTCAGTAAATGTCTCTATTTTTCATATTATATGGCTGGGCACCTTCTGGACAGACCTCACATATCTGGAAAAAGAACACCTCAGGTAGAGAAAACAACCAAGTGTAGAAGTCCTCAAATAATAATTTTTGGAGACTACCAAGGCAGCCACTGTAACTACAGCTCAACGAACAAAAACAGTGGAAGGAAATGAGGTTTGAGAAGACCAAAGGACAGATCTAAACTGTGATGAAAAGCCACTGTAAGGTTTTCAGATGACAAACACTGATTTAAGCTTTGACAAGGTAACACTAACTGACCTCACTATGTGCAAACTACCATGGTGAAAGGGGAAAGGAGGTGGGGTAATGGGAGGTGGGGTGAGTTTGGGGTGGGGAACCAGGATAGAACCTGGAGACTTTTACAGTAATACAGATGAAAGATAACAGATGATGGCCTCTTGTCAAGATGACAATGTAGGCAGACATGGCTCGCCTCTTCACACAACCACATCAGAACTGCAACTAAAATATAGAACAAACATCACTCAGAAAAGTCAGAAATCACGTTGAATGTAAGTCTGACAACTACAAAATTGAAGAAACCACATCCATCCAGATTGGTAGGAGGGTTGAGGACATGGAACAGGTTGGCCCAGCACCCACGTGGATAAAAATTCAGGATCCATATCTCAGGAGTGAGGAGTCCCAGACCCACACCAGGACCCCCAGCCCAAGTTCCAGTGCCAGGAAGATAAGCCCCACAACTTCTGGCTGCAACAACCAGTGGGGATTAAGTCAGTAAAGGAGGCTGCGGAGTCCTAAGCACTTCCTCTTGGGGAACCCACACATGGACTCACCTACTCAGACTCGCTCCCTCTGAGCTCCAACACCGGGATGGCAGCTTGAAGGGTACCAGCGGTATACAGGGAGAAACTGAAGTACCTGGCATCAGGGCGAGCAGAGGCCATTGTCCCTTTGTTGAGCCCTCCGTCCACAGAGCCAGTAGTAAGCTGGCGCCATATCTCCATCAACCTGGCTTACACTGTGTGACCCACCTTGGAGATCCACAGAGGTTCTACCCCACCCAACTAGTGGGCCCACCCAAGCTGCCTTTCCATAAGAATGGCTGGTCTTAGCACCTAAATCCTATCAAACAAGCAACTGCTAACTTCCCGTGAACCCTAACAGCAGCCAGATTAGAGTCACAGCTTGGCCTCACCTGGGAATGTCCAAGCCCAGCTCAAGTAGCAGCCATCACAGATGGCTTACAGCTCAGACAGGGTGCCATGGGCAAAACAGAGGTAGGGGCTGACCTTAGCCTGCACCACCCGGGAAATCCCAGGGCCAACACACCCAGACAACAGCTACAGACCACACTGGAGCACCACCACCATGTCCCTGCACAGCTGATCCTCCATGGAGGATGGATGTTGGTGGTCAGTCGTCACAGCCAGTCCTTGCAGTTGACTGGCCTGGATAAATTCCATTGATCTGCCAACAGCTACCAAGGCTCAACTACAAGAGGCAGATGTACGCAGCCCACACAAAGGGCACACCTCAAGTACCCTGCTTGGGTTATAGGGGAGGCTGCGCCACTGGATCCTACAGGACACTTACTACATTAGTCACACTACCAAGACACGAAGTCAAAGCAGCTCTACCTAATACATAGATAAAACACAGGGAGGCTGCCAAAATGAAGAGACAAAGAAACATGGCCCAAAAGAAAGAACAGATCAAAACTCCAGAAAAAGAGCTAAACAAAATGGAGATAAGCAATCTATAAGATGCAGAGTTCAAAACGCTGTTTATAAGGATGTTCAAGGAACTTAGTGAGGACCTCAAAAGCATAAAAAAGATCCAGTCAGAAACAAAGGATACATAATTGAAATAAAGAACAATTTACAGGGAAACAGTAGAGTTGATGAAGCTGAGAATCAAATCAACAATTTGGAACATAAGGAAGCAAAAAACAACCACACAGAACAACAAGAAAAAAGAATATAAAAAAAAAGTGAGGATAGCATAAACAGCCTCTGGGACAACTTTAAGAAGTCCAACATTTGCATCACAGGGATGCCAGAAGGAGAAGAGAAAGAGTAAGAAACTGGAAATCTATCTGAAAAAAGTGAAAGAAAACTTTCCTAATTTGGTGAAGGAAATAGACATGCAAGTCCAGGAAGCACAGAGAGTCCCAATTATGACGAATGCAAAGAGGCACACTCCAAGACACATCATTATAAAAAGACAAAGGTTAAAGATAGAGACCCTTAAAAGCAATAGAAAAGAAGTTAGTTACCAGAAGGTTGCCAGACGGGAGGGCAGGGAGAGGGAGAATGGGTGAAGAGGTGAGGGGATTAAGAAGTACAAATAGGTAGTCACAGAACAGCCAAGGGGATGTAAAGTACAGTATAGGAAATGGAGTAGTCAAAGAACTTATACACATGACCCATGGACATGAACAATGGTGGGGGGACTGCCTGAGGGAGTAGGGGGTGCTGGGTAGAGGAGGGCAAAGGGGGAAAAATCAGGACAACTGTAATAGCATAATCAATAAAATATAATTCTTTTAAAAAAAGAAGAGCCCTGGCTGGTATGGCTCAGTGGATTGAGCAACGGCCTGTGAACCAGAAGGTCATGGGGTATGATTCCCAGTCAGGGCACATGCCTGGGTTGAGGGCCAGGTCCCCAGTTGGGGGCAGGTGACAGGCAACTGACTGATGTTTATCTAGTATGTTTCTCTCCCTCTCTTTTCCCCTCTCTTCCTCTCTCTCTAAAAATAAATAAATAAAATCTTTTTAAAAAGAAAAAGAAAAGAAACATAATAGAGGCTATGATCAGTATAGTGATGGTCTAGTTGGGAAAATCTCATGTAATCTGAATGTAGCACCAACCAGACCTGATGGGGTGATTGTAGAATTTAAGGTCACAGAGAGAATCAAAGACAGCTTCCAAGTTTTGGTCTGAGTAATGCATGGTAGTGCCATTTATTGACATGGTAAAGACAGGGGAAGAAGCAGACTGGGAAGAAAAAATCAGGAGTTCAGTCTTGGACAAGTTAAGTTTGAAAGGTCTCTTAGCTATCCAAATGGAAATTATACACAGGGAACTAAAAATAGGAGTCTAGAGCTCAGACTGTAGGGAAAGCAGCAATGAAAGCAGAAAACTGAAAAAACCATTAAAAACTTCAGTCGAGATGATGTTAACTTAGACAGGGTGGTAGCAACAGAGGTGGTGGGAAGCTGTTGGATTCCGGATATATTTTGAAAGGAGAGCCCTGACCAGTGCATCTCAGGTGGTTAGGCATCCTCCTGCAAAGCAAAAGGTCACTGCTTCAATTCCCAGTCAGGGCACATGCCTGAGTTGTAGGTTCCTTCCCTGGTCAGGGCATGTAAGAGAGCCAACTGATTGATGTTTCTCTTTCACATGGATGTTTCTCTTCCTCTCTTTCTCCCTCCCTTCCCCTCTCTCAAAAAATAAATAAATAAAATCTTTTAAAAATTAAAAGGCTAAAAACGGAGAAATGCAGTATTAAGGTGATGGCAGTGAGAATAATGATTTGAAAGTTGTCATGAAGGCAGAATCAGCAAAACTTAAATAAGGGGATTAAAGGAGAAGGAGAACTCAAAGATCACGGATACAGTTTCAAGTTTGATGACAAAGAAAGAAACACATTGGAAAGGAGAAATAATAAATTCTATTTGAATGACACAGTAAGCCCAGTACTGACCTTCTAGAGATACAAGTCCAGTATCCTGTTCAGATCTTATTCCTAAATATCAGCATAGTATAGTATAAGGTATAACAAGCATTACTCAATGTCATGATAAATGAAGAACAAAGTCATTTGTGAGAGGTGGATGCTTATTGATCAGCTAGGCTCTTACTTCCTAAATGAATGGACTCCATCTCCAATGCACACAACTGAAATTTTTACCTTTTCAAAATCAAATAATTACAAAGACACTATCAAATTACGAAAATCACAAATGTTATGATCATAAATGCTGAGAGTCTATGACGAAAACATTAAGCACAAAAACGGCAATGTACAGCTAAGAGTAAAGGTCAGGCCTAGAGACTCAGATCACTCTACAAGAAAGT
This sequence comes from Mormoops blainvillei, assembly GCA_004026545.1. NCBI lineage: Eukaryota > Metazoa > Chordata > Mammalia > Chiroptera > Mormoopidae > Mormoops > Mormoops blainvillei. The sequence continues at coordinate 59,170 of PVJD01008708.1, forward strand.
TCTATGACACAATGCCATGAATAAACAGGGTCTGAGACCCTTGTTCCATATCCTAAGCACTTGACACAAATAGGGAAGACCCTATTTTAAAAAACAGAGTACAATTAAGGAAAGAGGTATGGGCAAAGGACATATCCACAAGTAACATTTAGGAAACTGGAAAACCAACAAAGACACATAGGAAGCATTCACACAAATAGAATTGGAATGGACATTGTGACAAAAGAAAACATCAAGAAGAAACACATGGTCAATAATGACAAATAGTTCACAGAGGTCAGGGAGAATGAGGACTAGGAGAAGAGTATCAGATTTAATAATTTAAAGGTCCCTGAGACTGCTATATATCTCTCTGCATAATTCTTTCACAATGAAAACTCTTCATAAGTAGCCATGCATTGTTTTTCAATTTGAAAAGATGTTTTAGTATCCATCATGGTATATTCACATGATGGAAAACTATATAGCAATGAAAAAGAACCAACGACTTCCATAAGCAACAACACAGATGGATCTCCCAAACATAATTTGAATTAAAAAATCTGGTTACAAAAAGAGTACAAACTGTATGATTTCATTTATATGAAGCTCAAGAAGGGGCAAAACTAATCCATGGTGATGGAGCTTAGGAAAGTAGTTACCTTTGGAGGACAGTTCTAGGGTACTGAAAATGTTCTACATTTTAATCTAAGTAATGGTCCCATGGGTATATTTCGTCCTGTAAAAATTCACTGGCTGAATGAACATTTAATTTATATTTAAGTCACACCTCAATAAAAAAGTAAGTAACCAAACATACAAAGCTACTGGTGACCTTGGAAACATCAGTTTTAGGAGACTTTAAGTGTAGAAGACAAACCATAATATGAGAAATGTATACAAGATGAGGAAGTTGACTCATTTTTCAAGAAGGTTGCTGGTGAAGCAAAGAAGAGATAACAAAGTAGCTTAGGTAGGTTACGCAATTCAGGGAAACTGTGTTGTTTTGTTTTTATTTAAGGTTTAAGACAACGAGAAAATAGCACACACAAGGGCAAACGAGATGAGATGAAATAAAGAACATAAAAGTAGAGGGTTTAGCCCCAGAGAGGGTGAGGAATACTTGTTTCCCTGAGATTGAAGCAAAGGATGAGTGAACACAAAAATAATGATATAAAGAAGAGGAGAAAATCAAGTAATCTTGAACTCTTTAGCGAAGCATGCGATGAGGTCAACTGGACCAAGTAAATTGAGTAAGGAAAGGATCTGGTCTTTAAATACTTTTTTAAAGTTTTGCATAGGTACTGGAGAAAATTTCCAATATACTTTGGAAAAAAGTACCAAAGGTACCGGATGAAGGGGAAAATTACAGCAATAGCACAATGCTCAGAGAACTGAAAGCAAGGGCAGAGATGGTGCAGTCTATTCAGGGCTGGATGGAGAATAAAAGGTAAAACAAAAGGATAAAAAATTCCAAGTGCTAGCATGTGCATCACTGAAACTGTTGTAATGAATGGTGTCTAAGAAAAATTCTTATTTAACTGTTGGGAAAATGGCAGGAAACCTAATAGAAGTGTTAATTCAAAGATGAAGTCAGTAGAGTCTGGAGTGTAAAAGGAAAGTTGTCACTAGAGTTCAGTGGAGAACATTTTCCTGCAAATCCCACAAGATCAAAGACCACATATTCTCCTTTCACGGAACTTCTACAGCTACTAGTGACAACCTCTCCTCCCCGATAAAACTGACCTTTAACCCCTACTTCTAACCACACCTACACTTGATTAATAAATTATATAGACACATCCTGTCCATTCAGAAACCCCATGAATATTTTTTCACTGCTTTCTATCTGTATTTTCCCATCAAAATGTTTTCAGTGGCAAACTCTTAGAGAGCAGAGCTTATACCTATGAATTCCCTGTTCACCACATTGGGCTTGGGATTGCACGCATGCAGGTGTTTCAAAAAGTGCTTTCTCGTGAAATAGATCGTTACTGGGGAGAACTTTGAAAAAGGTTCTGAACACACACACTCCTACAAGACTATAATGATGGCCAAATCAGAGAATGCCTAGGAATAACATCCGTTTTTATAACTGTCAAAACAACCTCTAGGAAATAGGATAACATTTACTATATAATACTGACTTTTCCTACCTTACAGTATTTACCCCGCTAGGTAACTCCTCAATACCCCTTTTCGTGAACCTATTCTTTGCGGTGCATTTACTCCCAGCCCATATTCAGCGTCCCTTTTTCCGATCCAGAACTCCTGACTACGAACACCCATAGGACCATTTTTTCATCCCTCTACTCCCCCATTTCCCATTCAACCCCAGCCCATCAGTTCCATTTCTCCACTCCCCATTTTTCTGCCTCTGCAGACCTCCCATTCCTCCTGCGAAACTACTCAGTCCCCACCCCACAAATGCCCTAACACGTCTTCCCGCCTGAGATCCCCTCCCCCACCACTTCCATTCAGGCTGCCCCTCCATCCTTTCCCTCCCGGACCCTGGACCACCCTACCTGCTCCTTGACCTCAGGCCCCGCGGGCCCGGTTCGCTCCTCCAGTCTCTGCCTCCCGGACGGCGCTCGCCGGCGCGGGGGCAGGGGCTGGGGCAGCTCGGCCACCCCCTGAGCCCCATCATCCCCGCGGGCGGCCGGCGGTGGCGGCTGAGGTCGGTCGCGGCAGCGACTCCGCTTCATATCTGCTGCTGGGCTCGGCGGGCGTCAGCGCCGCGACTCTCCGGGCCCCGCGCTGCTCCGGGCCGCAGCGCTGCCGCGCCAACCACCGCCCGCAGCCACCATGGCCCGGCGGGTGCTCGAAGCCACCGACCCCAGTTCGCAGCTCCTCCGCGCTTTCTGGGGCCTCAAGCGCCGCGGCCTTTTCGGGGCCCCTCAAGGAGGAGGAAGCATCGCCGCCGCCTCTCGTTTTCTTCCAACCGGCACGCGCCTAGCCGGCCACCCGCCGCCGACGCCGCCGGCTCTGTAGCCAGCGGCCCGCCCGCCAGCCTCCGGCCGGGCCCCACCCCCTTCGCTGGCGCGCGCGCACGGGGAGCCCGCCCGCCACCTCCAGCCGCGCGCGGTATCCCGCGCACGCGTCAGCGAACGGTCGCGAGAGACCCGCCCGTGGTCCCTGTGTGTAGTGGGGAGAGCGGAAGGAGGCGGGGCTCTCGGCGCACTGCTGCGGCTGCAGACGCTCATTGATTCTTTCGTTCACCCATTCATGAAAATGTGTGCTTGGCCAAGGTGAGTGCTAGTACGGATCCAAAAATGAGTTAGAACTGATCAGTGTCTTTAAGGAATTATGGGGAGAGGGACCAAGAGCAGGAAGGAGTCAAAATATGCAACGAATTAATAAAATACTTATGTATGCCTTTTTATTGAGCGCTTGCCACTGTCACCTAATCTTCATATCACACTTTGGAAGCAGGTCTGCTCATTCTCACGTTACAGATAAGAAGACAGAGGTGAAATGACATGCACCTCTGGCAAGCCAGTGAACAAACTCAACAGGACCCAGATTCTGGCTTTTCTGTCCCTTTCCACTGTTCCTTGCTGCTTCCAGAAAGTAAGCCAGGATGTGCAAAATCCTATAAAAGAGGAAGAAGTGATGGATTCCTTCTGGGGGAAGAGGAGGACAAAAAGGCTTCCGGAACGATTCCCATAATTCCCCAGTGACAATGAAATCATCATGTCATAACCCAGTCCAGCCTGGCCACAACCAGTCCAGCTGTGGCTTGAGCAGCCTTCCAGTGACTCATCTGCTCAGCAACGTGGCTGTAGATCAGCACTGTCTGGCATCCTCCTTCTGACTTCAGCTAGTCTGCCGCAATGTTGTATTTTCCCCTGGTTCTTACTCTGAATGCTGCACCCATTTTCCTGGGTCTCCTCCCTGAACCCTTCCTGAAAAATAGCAATAGCTAATATTATGGACTACCAACTAGACCTACAGACACGGCATTCAATTCACACATATGCAAACAACAGGTAAGTTATGTTTTTTTCAAATTTACAGTTGAGGAAACTGAGGCTCATGTTATATAACAGGCTAAATTTGATACAGCTAATAAATGGAAGGCCAGGATTCAAATCAAGATTTGTCAGATACCAGAGCCTACACACAACCAATGTACTCTATAGCCTATTACCAGTCTTCTGTATCTCCTGCTTCACTTCCTCCCTACCATCCATCCAGTTGCCTCAGCCAGAAACCTGGAAGTCATCCTAGACTCCTTCCTTACCTTCTCACCCCCACGTCCAATTAATGAACAGGTCCTGTTGCTTCTGTAACCTTATTATCTCTCCAGTCGGCCTCCTCTTTCCATCCCACTGGCACCACTTCAGCTCAAGTCTTATCTTCTCTCACCTACTTGACAGGGTAATCTTTCTCACTGGTTCATCTACATCCACTCTCTTTCTCTTCAAATCATCCTCCAAAATGCCTTTACAAGAATCTTCACATAACATGTTACTCTAAAATTACTATGGTTGGCAAGGCCATCCAAAATCTGATCTCTGCTTACTTTACCTTCTATTAATCCCTGCTGTACCAACTATACACAATTATATTAGCTGTTTATATTTCCCTGCATATACAGGGTCTGCTACATTCTTGGTACAATAGAAACAAACAGACAATAGAAACAAACTCTGACCATCTGAAGCCTAAGGGGGAGTTTTTTGGAAAGCTATATAGAGGGGCTCACAGAACTGAATAGAGATTGGAAAAGCAGGCATATGAAACACAGGAAACAAGAAGCCTCAACATACTGCAAATCAGGGACAATTTCAGGACATTGCTGTCACCACTACTCCCACACCACCACCAGACAATATGCTATGTTGCTGCCACCTGCCTCTGCAAAGGGATCCTAACCTCTTCATAATTGCATCACCATTCCAAATTCACAGTCTCTGGCAAGAGAATCCACTGACTCAGCCTTGGTAACTTAGGGATCCAAACTCCATTCTAACTTTCCGTCTTCCATTATAGGAACTGGGAAAGTCAGTGTGGCACACAGACTCTAAGGTGGCTCTTATGATCTACCCCCTCCCCAATGTTTATGCCTTTGTATGATTCCCCTCTTCTTGAGTGTGGGTGGGATATGTGACTTGCTTCTAACTAATAGCAAGGGTGATGGCATATCACTCTATGATTACATTACAGTACATAAGATTCTGTCTTGCTAGCAGACTCATTCTCACTCTCCTAATGGTCTTGAAGAAGCAAGATACCATGTTCTGGAGGAACCCAGAGAAGGCCATGTGGCAGGAAATTGCAGGCAGCCTCTAGGAGCTAGAGGCAGTCTCTGATCCAAGAGCCATCAAAAAACAAAAACAAAAAACCCAAAATGTTAAGTCCTACAACAACCATGAGTAAATTAATTCTGCCAACAATTTGAGTGAGCTTGGAAACAGATCCTTCTCCAGGTAAGAACATAGCCCAGCCATACCTGGACTCCTGATCTACAGAAACTTAGATAAGTGTGTGTTATTTTAAGCTGATAAGTTTGTGGTAATTTCTTACGCAGTAATAATGAATACAGCCGAATACTTACTTCCTCAGCCTCTCATCAGCCAGAGATGGCCATGTGACACATTCTGGCCTGAATCCACTCTTATCCCTTCTCCTCAGTTTAATAAATAACCAGCCTTGTTTTCTGTTGCTCAGGCCAAAACTTCAGAATGATCTTTGAGTCTTCTCTTTCTTGTGTCATCTATTCCACTACTAAATCCTATGCAAATTAAGAGGCTATTACAATTATTTGGGAGAGAGGTGATGATAACAAGTACTACAAAAGTGGTAGTGGTGATGGAAGAAAACAGATGGATTTTAGAGAGACTTAGAAAGTATAAATAGGACCTGCTGTCTGCATCTGGATGGAGAGAAAGAGAAAGAACTTGAGAATGATTTCCAAGTTTCTGGCTTAGGTAACTGAGGGAACAGTGAAGAAGAAGTCTGAAGGAGATTGTGATTAATTGTTTTAGATGTGTTTGCTCTTAACTGCCAGTGACATACCCAAGTGAAGATGTTCAATGAGCTATCAATTAAATTGATTTAGAGCTCAGGTCTGAGAGCTACCGGTATTTAGATGTATAACTAATATAAACTGTTCCATAATCTTAGAGTAGAAGCGTGATCCCATCACTTTTCTTTCTTCTAGTTAGTCGCTCAGGCCCCTCATATCATATTATCAGAAAGTCTAGTGTCTCTTTAATTATCTAAAAACTCCAAGGTTCTTATATATTCTAGCAGGTAAGTATGGCAATTATCTGTTGTTATATAACAAAACAACGCAAACTTTGTGGCTTAAAACAGCAATGATTTAGTTGACAATTCTGTGGGTCAGCTGGGTGGTTCTTATGGTTTCAGCCAGTTTAGCTGGTCACTGTCAGGCTTGCAAACTCAGCTGCAGTCAGCTGAGGATTGGCTGGCGGCTAGATAATCTGGAATGGCTTTTCTCACATGTCTGGCAGTTGGCCTATCAATGAGAGCAGCAAAGTCATGTATATCTCATCAAGCAGGCTAGCTTGAACTTTACATGACAACAGTGGTCTAAGAGCAAAAAACACAGCAAACCTCAATGTGAGAGTGCTTTTTTTTTTTTTAGTCCTTCACCAGAGGATATATGTTGGTTGATTTTAGAGAGAAAGAGAGAAACATTGATCAGTTGCCTCCCATACATGTCCCAACCAGGAACTGAACCTGCAGCCTAGGATCCCCTGACTGGGGATCGAACTCACAACCCTTTGGTGTATGGGACAATGTTCCAACCAGCTGAGCCACCCAGCCAGGCAGAGAGCACTTTTTAAGTTTTTCTTGGTGAAACATTAACAGTCGTGTCATTGCCAAAGCAAGTCATACGTCACAAAGCAAGTCATTGCCAAAGCAAGTCAGTTTGGAAGGGTACTAAGGTTACATGGAAAGAAGGGATAGACTCAGAGAGGAGGAGAATTTGTGGCTATCTCTGCAGTCTACTCCAGAAAGATCAGTCCAACTTCCATAGCCTAGTCCAAGTAAAATTAGATTAGTTCATTAGCATCATTGCTTCCTGAGACCATGTTATGCACTGAATATTTGTATCCTGGCAAATTCATGTTGAAGCCCTAACCCCCCGCCCCCAACCAATGGAACTATATTTGGAGACGGGGCCTCTAAGGAAGTAATTAAGGTTAAATGAAGTCATAAGGATGAGAGCCTGATCCAATAGGATTATTATCCCTATAAGATGGTACAATAGAGAACACTTGCTCCCCCCAAATCACAGGCATGCATGCATCATAGAAGGCCATGTGACTAGAGTAAGAAAGTGTCTGCCAACAAGCCAGAAACAGAGATCTTACCAAAACCAAATGGGCAGGCCCCTTGATCTTGGACTCCTAACCTCTAAAACTGCAAGAAAATAAATTTCTGTTGTTTAAGCCACAGGGTCTATGTTATTTTGTTAGGGCAGCCCAGGCATACTAAAACACAATGGAACAAGGTCCTCCCAATCCAACAAGGTTTTTTGAGGGAAGAAAATCCCACTGCCTCACCCAAGTTCAGCCAAAGATGCCCAGGCCAGAGTTCTCACAATTGAAGCTCTTGTCCTGTACCTTTTCAGGTACCATACATAGCCCGGTCACTTGCCAGGGAAACAAGCAGTCCCAGGAGAAGTTTCCCAAGGATCCCACATCCTAGGGACCTGCAGTTCTTTCCTTTAAACATTCAAAGTAGAGAGGGTCCCCGGTAATGACTACTTGCTAATCCTCCTAATGGAGAATACTCTCAGCGTTTCTAGGAGACTGGGGAATGTATACACCCTCTTGGAGGAGGCTGCTTTCAGTGATACTAACATGCTCTACTCTTGTATGAAAGACTGCCTAGCTTATTCAAAGGGACCCAGATTACTCTTCTAAGAGTCAGCTTTAAGGATTCCTCATTATAATTATGACAAAAACAGATATTTGTCTCCCAATATCCACTCTCCTTTTTTTTTAATTATTGGACACATGGTCATCTAGAATAAAAACAATTCCTAGTCTTTTGTGTGTGTCTGTGGCTAAGTATAGCCGTGTGGCTAAGCTGACCAATGAGATGTGAGCATGAGTGATGAGTGCAACTTTTTAATTATGTTCTTAGAAAAAGTATGCCTACCCTTTCTTCTTTTCTTCCCTTCATCTAGCCTGTTGCTTGGAAAGTGTTCATGGTAGAAATTTACCTTGGGTCACAGGGATGAGGGAACATCCTGGGGTGGCAATGAAGCAATGTAGAAAGTTCTAAGATGAACTCACAGAGCAGAGCTTCCAACCTTGCCCTCTGTACTATTATGTAAGAGAGAACTATACTTCTACCTTGTTTAAGTCACTATAATTTTGGGTGTGTGTTACATGTAACCAAACCTCCACTGTTATCACTTAAAATGGGGATTTCTAGTAGCTGTTTTGTTAGAGAAGCTGATGGATCACAATGTAATCTTTGGCAGGGCGTTGGCTCCAGATGGAAACTGAATCCATATTAAATATATTAGGATACATTTGGCATCTCAAGAAAATCAGTAATCTCAAGGAAACCCAAGAATAAAATTATACCTGGCCTCAGGGAGTTTGGAAGTGGAATCATCTCTAGGATCCTCAGCTGTAAAAATTTAGGACATTTTATTCTGTGCTGTCATTACCATGACTAAACTTCTCTCTTGATCTGTGCTTTAATTCATTTGTCTTTTTGCTTTTCCTCTCAGAATTAACAAGCTTATTTGCCCTCTGGTCTGTATTACGGCTTTATATCGTCACTTCTGCCTACCAATATTTTCCACTTAGCCAAAACTTTGTCTTGATCATAGTCTCTTTTCTACTAATTGATTTCTCCATGCAATTTAAAAACTTCATTTCTTTTTTCTGATTCATTCCCTACTTCCTAATTCATTTATCTAAGGATGAGAAGCTAATTGGCTAAACTTTACCAGTCAAGTTACTTTAATAGCTGCTGGATAACCTATACATTAGTCAGCAGTACCTTTCAGGTCCAATCAGCAATGGCTAGGAATTTGAAAGATGGTATCAAGTGGTACAAAATACGGCTGCCTAGGACTGTAAGGAAGGGAGAATTTTCCATAAAGGAGGATGGTAGACTTCTCTGGAACTATGAGTAACATGTCTTAGATAGATATATTGGAGGGTAATAAAAGCGGAGACCAGAAACTACTTAAAAATCTATTACAAAAGAATAAGTAAAAGTGATCAGGTACTTGTCAGGCTTTTACAGTAGTAAGGCTAGACAAGAAGGTAAAAATTGAAGAAATAGTAAAGATATAGAATATATAGGACTTCGTGATTAGCCAGATAGGGGAAATGAGCAAATGGGATGAGTCAAGGATAATCTTCAGGAATCTGGCTTAAATAACTAGGTGGATGCTGTTGTCTTTCACTGCCCTAGAGAATAAAGAAAGAGCAAGTTTCATAATTTCATTAGCTCATTTATTCACAGTCAAAAAGTATGGATTTAACCTTACGTGGAAGAGAAATATTAACAAATGCATTCACTGGACATTACAAAAGAGCATGATATTGGGACATGTTGATTTTGTGGTGCCTATGAGATATACCAGATGAAGGTATGGGTCTAAAATCCAGGGAATGCTCTCAGCCTGATATATATGTGGCAGAATAAAAAATACTAATGAGCAAATGCTCACAACTTTCTCTCCCAACTTGGAATATTCCCCTGGCCAAGAGAGTTCTATGGATGCCAGATTGCTTCTTTGGACTTTGAGAATGCAGGATAAGGAGAATGATAAATAGAAAGAATAAATACCTCTGAGGCATACCTCAGAGATATTGTTGGTTCAGTTCTAGACCACCCCAATAAGGCAAATATCTCAGTTGTTACCTAAAATTTCTCACGGGCCATAAACCAATAAAGAAGCTAATAACTCCAGCATTACATTATGAGTTTAAGGAAATTTACACATGAGGTGTGTCTCAGGTGGCAGTAAGTGGACATAGATATCCTCTGTGCCACATGGCAGATGCTAAGGGGTTCTATAGGACAGAGCAAGCTGGATAGGGGTACTGGGGCATGACCCTCCCCAGATAAGGAGAAAACACCTTACTTACTTGCCCAGAGGTGAGGCAATTGCCTGTTCCAGGAGCCAGCACAAAACAGCTTGGGGAAGGTTGATCAGACAGTCTCCGAGTCCATTTTTGGGAAGCAATCGCTGTTCTGGGCAGGATCTAGCTGGCAGTCTAGCAGTGGCCACATCATGGAACAGTCTCTACTCCACAGCAATAAGGCGACCCACACTAATTTTTTTGGCTTCCCAGTGCATATAAAAGCTATGTTTACACTATACTACAGTCGATTAAGTATGCAATGGCAGTATGTCTAAAAAAACAATGTACATACCTTAATTTTAAAATACTTTATTGCTAAAATATGCTAACCATCATCTGAGCATTTAGCCAATCACAATCTTTTTGCCAGTGAAGGGTCTTTCCTCTGTGTTGATGGCTATGGGAATTTCTTAACATTAGACAAAATGAAGTTTGCTGTATTAGTTAACTCTTCTTTTCACTGATTTTTCTGTAGCATGAAATGGTTTGATAGCATTTTAGTCACAGTAGAACTTTCAAAATGCTGTAGCTGTTTGATCTTCTATCCAGACC